>PVJH01008416.1:0-85557 GCA_004026705.1 Nesogale talazaci
AGGCCTGCCAGTGCCCCAAGAACTGCTGCTGGCTGATTCTCACGGGAGAAGGAGCCCAACCACAGATCTGCACAATCACATTGGCCAGTGATGTAGTGTGTGCATGTCCCCCCCTCCCCCAACACACACACCTATTAATCTATAGTTACCCCTGCAGTGCTCTCTGGGCCAAACCCACTTCCTTTCTCCCAGGTTTGTGGGTACACATTTCTATTAATATCTCGGCCAGTTCTTTTGCCAGGCTTCTGCCTTGACTCCTCTGCCTAACTGTATTGGCATCTGTCTTCCTGGTCTTCACATATTAAAACCCTGGGTGATCGCCCAGGCATGGTTCAAATCTTCGCTGACTCTTCTGTGAAGTCTTCTATCCCCAGGACTAGGCCAAAGGCCTTGAGCCCTCCCTGCTGAGCGCCGATGGCTCTCTCTGTTCACACGATACTTGAGCATGTACTGCCTTGGGTCACCTCTTCTCCAGAGCTTTCTTGTTACCAGTCTCCACCAGGCGAAATCGTGTTGATCAAACTCCAGGTGGTGAACTCACCTTTCCTATCAGCGTGTGATCTTCTCAGCGCGCCTGGCCCCTCGTAAGGCCTCAGGAAACATTGGTTGCCTGGTGGATTTGAAATTTGCCAATCCATAAACCAAGGCTGAGATGCTTCCAGGGCATTTGGGTGCTTGCCTGCCCATGCTGGCTGCCGCTCAGAGGACTGACGTGGGCTCATGCCAGCCCTGCAGCGGTTCCTAATCCCAGGAGAGCCCTGGGAGAGATGAATCGGAGGGAAACCCCGAGGACCAGGGACGAAGACGATACCGTGGAGCCAGGATGAAACACCTGGCGGCGCTTCACTGCCCTGTGAAGGTGTGCAAGGGCACCGTTGGGCAGTGAGTGAGAGGAGATGGTGTGGGAGGATCACTTTCAAGCAAAGTTTAGTGACGAGAACTTCCTTTCTCCCTTGACCCAGAAGGCTTCCCGGAGAAGGCGAGGTGAAGAGTTCACTCACTAGTGACACGTCACTAAAATGCATTGGTGACCGAAATGCAAGAGCTGGAAACAGAGAAGAACTCTCTGAAGGACACCCTTTGGAGTCACATCTTTTCCGCCGATCGTGAAGACTCTTGGGAGATTGTCCTAGCACCGGAACATCGTTTCCCCTGACTCACAGTCATCAAATCAATTCTGCTCCTCATGACCTGGCAGGATGGAGAGGAACTGCCCACGAGAGTTTCCGAAGCCCTGATCTCTACCCAAGCCTGATCTTTCTCCCATGGAGCGTCTGGCGGGCGTGAGCCATGGGGCTTTCGTTTAGCGGCCAAGAGCCTTACTCACCGTGCCACCGGGCTGCCTTTAGATCCTAAAGGTATGCTAATTGCTAATGTGAACTGAGGGTCTGTTTTGCGTGTTGTTTCTTGTTCATTCTGTGCAGGCCTGGTAATCTGTGGCTGACTCGCTGAAAAAGCCTAAACAGGAACCATCTAACTTATAATTCTGAAGCAGTCGGTGATTATCTCTACGCGGGAGGACAGGTTTAAGGTCGTGGCTCTCCAATCCCTTGGAAGGCACCCGGGTGCCTGTGAAGGCATTTAGTGACCCCCTTCCCTGGCCGCCACAGACTGAGCCCCCCGCTCTCGGTTCTCGGCACCCTTGACCTCCTCCAGTCCTGTCCTGGGAGTCAACGATGGATTGAGACAGTGTGTAAAATGGGCTCAAGCAAAACAACAGGGCAGCACCTGACATCGCTTTGCTCCGTTGTACAGAGTCACTGAGTGAGAACCAACCAGACGCCTCCTAACGACACAAGTTAATAGGATTCTGACTCCACCACTTATTCCAAAGTCGAAGGAATGAAAGATTCTTACCAACCTCTGCAGCCATGTGATCAATGAGACACATCACTAAAATGCATTGGTGACCGAAATGCAAGAGCTGGAAACAGAGAAGAAGAACCACTAATTGGACAGCATAGCTTTGGTGACAGAAATGTTGCTGGAGAGCGCATGACGGAATCTTGCAAGACCAGCGATGTATTCGTGGTACATGCCTTTTTCAACAAGGTAAATCTCTGCGACGGTACCAGTAGACCTTGCTAGATGGACCACACAGGAATCGGAGAGGCGACATCTACAGAAGGAGAGGGTGAGGCTCAGCGTCATCAGTCAGAACGAGGCTAGGGATGGGCCGTCTGCTAATTGCTCTTAGGCAAGTTCAAGTTGAGGCTGAAGTAAATTAAAGCAAGTCCACAGGAGTCAGAGAAAGGTTCTGTATACATAGCCCCTGGTTTGAGGGAGCATCTCAAGGACAAATTTGATACAGTGACTATTAACCACTGAAGACTAGATGAGCTGTGGGATGGTGTCATAGATAGACACGAAGAAGGCCAAAGGTTGCTAAAGAAGACAAGAAATGAAGAAAAGGCCAAAATGAACGCCAGAAGAGTCTCGGAAACTTGCTTTTTAAATGTGGAGTACCGAAAGCAAAGGGCAGGACTAATGAAGTAAGATAGCTAAACAGAAGACTTCAAAAGGTGGCTCCAGGAGACAAACAGCATGATAATGAAATACACCAAGACGTGCAGCTAAAAAACCAGAAAAAACATGCCTAGTATCTCTCAAGTTGAAAGAACTGCAGAAAAAAAAATAGCCAAGTCTCCAATGGTAGTACTGAAGGAGTCTGTGGGCAAAATATACAGCTGCAACTTTAGTATATGGTGTAACAGTGGAAGTAGTACATCAACAGGGTGCTGCCAAAAATTAGAACCCGATTTAGAAGAGGAAGGATGTGGAACTAGGGATATCATTACTGACAACGGGTGGATCTTGGCTGGAAGCAGAGAATACCAGAAAGATATTTACTTGTGATTTATTGACTATGCAAAGCAGTAAAATGTGTGGATCATAGCAAACTGTGGGTAGCATTGTGAAGAATGGAAATTCTAGAATGCTTCATTGGGCTCATGTGGAACTTGTGTCTGGGCAACAGGGCAGCTGTTTGAACAGAACAAGGGGATACTGCCGCCTTTGAAATCAAGAATGGAGTGTGCCAGCGTGGTATTCTGTCATCACCCTTATTCAATCCGTATGCTAAGAAACTAGATGTAGCCTCTCCGATTCCTGTGTGTTCCATCTAGCAAGTTTCTGATCCAAGAAAGTAGGCTATATGAGGAACATGGCATCAAGATTAGAAGAAGGCTCATTAACAACCTGGGGTGTGCAGGTGATACAACCTCGCCTGCTGAAATTGAAGAGGACGTCTAGCACTTGGTGATGAAGATCAGAGCCTGTAGCCTTCAGGATTGATTACACTCCAATGTAAAGAAAGCGAAAACCTGTATCGGAAATGGCAAATAGAGAAAAGCTTGAAGTTGTCAAGGATTTCATTTTACTTGGTTCCACAGTTAACACTCATTGAGGCAGCAGTCAGGAAACCAAGTGATACCTGCATGAATCCTGGATCAAGGAACCAGAATCACATCACTGCAAATGAGGGGGAGTGCAGGGTGGGGACCCAAAGCTTCTTTGTAGGCAATTGGACATCCCCTTACAGAAGGGTCATGGAGAGGAAATGGGCCAGTCAAGGTGCAGTGAAGTGATGATGAAACATATAACTTTCCTCTTGTTCTTAAAGGTTTCCTCCCCCCAACTATCATGATCCTAATTCTACCTTACAAATCCAGCTAGACTAGAAGAGGTGCCCTGGTACAGATGGGGACTGGAAATACAGGGAATCCAGGACAGATGAAACCCTCAGGACCAGTAGTGAGAGTAGAAATACTGGCAGGGTGGAGGGAAGGTAGGGTAGAAAGGGGAAACTGATCATAGGGATTTACATATAATCTTCTATCTGGAGGGTGGACAGTGGACGAATGGGCAAAGGGAGACATCAGGCAGTGTAAGATATGACAAAATAATAATAATTTATAAATTATCAAGGGTTCGTGAGGGAGGGGGGACAAGGAAGGAGGGGAAAAGATGAGGAGCTGATGTCAAGGGCTCAAGTAAAAAGCAAATGTTTGGAGAATGATGACGGCAGCAGGTGTACGAAGGTGCTTGACCCAATATGTGTATATAGATAAGCATTGTATGCGTCCCCAACAAAATTATTTATTAAAAAAAGAGAAAAAGAAACCAAGCCTTTTATTATATGGGGCAAATCTGCTGCAAGAGACTTCTTTAAAAAGTTAAAAAACAAAGCTGTCCCTTTGAGGACTAAAGTGCATCTGGCCCAACTGAAGGTGCTTTCAACTACTTCATATGCATGTGAAATTTGGACAAGAATAAGGGAGATCACAGAAGAATTGAGTGATGGTGTTGATGGAGAATATTGAGAATCTGCCAGAAGAACAAAAGGATCCGACATGGAAAAATGTGCAGCCAGAATGCTCCTTAGTAAGAGAGTGGTGGATTCAATTTCTCATCCCTTGGACAAGGTGTGAAGAGGGACCAGTCCCCGGGCACGGAAGGACATCACGCTTGGTAAAGTAGAGGGTCAGAGAAAAAGTGGAAGGCCCTCAAGAAGGACTCACATACTGGCAGCAACAATGCGTTCAAAAACTGGGAAGGTTACATTGGGAGGCTGACACAGGATCAGGCAGTATTTCATGGTGTTGTCCTTAGGTAGGAGTTGGAACCAACTTGAGACATCTAAGAACACTGCCACCCTAACAGTCAGATAGATTATAGTCAAAGGAGGACAGAGTTATGCTTGCTTGCCAACAAGCAGAGGAAGGAAGAGTTGCAGAGGGAGGGAGAAGCCAATGAGGAGATAAAGTCTGTGACCTCTGAGAGGTCTTTTGAAAACACGTGGGAGGAGGCCAACTTGAGTAGACTTGGTGATGGCTGGTGTTATGGATTGAACTCTGTTCCCCAAATATGTGTTTTGTATTTCCTAGCATGTATGACTGTGGTTGAAGTTCTATTTGGGAATGGGTTGCCTTTTCATGTCATAAAGGCAGGATTAAGACAAAGTGTGCTTTCAATCAATCTCTTTTGACATATAAGAAAGGATTAAACAAGCAAGTGTGCTAGCAGGGGTGGGGGAAGAGAGATAGATGTCAAGCCACATGAAGCTCACCCAGGAGTGGAAACTCAGAGACAAGGACTTTCCTCCAGAGTCAAGAGAGTGAGAACTCGAGAGCTGGGATCCCGAAGTCGGACTTCTACTCTCTCAAACTCTGGGAAAATACATTTCTGTTTGTTAAAGGCATCCTCTTGTGGTCTTTCTATTCTAGCATCACTAGCGAACTAAGATAGGTGGGGTGGGGCAGTGAAGGCAAGGAAGGCCAACAGCGACTGCCAGGTTTCTTTCTCTGCGGTAGGCTGTATGTTTGGATGGAGGAATGGGCAGAGGAATGAGAGAAGAGCTCATTGTTCCACACCTCATCACTCATCTTGCCACAGGCCTATAAGCTTCCTTTGGGTAGGGAAGGACGCTCAGACTCTTGGCCTCTCCATAAGCCCTGAAGCGCCCAGGAGGATATGGGAGACTTGTTCTTGGTGGAGGTTGAAAAATTAGCCCCAGCTGGTCCCCAGCCACACTTGACTGTGGATCTGTACTTTGGAGTCAGAGACCTTCTTTGTTGAGGAATTGGCCTTGTAGTCCCGCCTCCTGTATGAGTCCTGGCTTCCTCCGGCAGCTCAAGCTTGGTCTCCCCGCACCTGATCACCTCGGTGACAGGTGACAGTCCCAACGGGGCGTGGGACTGAGGCAGGCATTGAGTTGGCCTCCTGCTTGGCTGTGTTCTATCCAGTGGGAAGTATTTGGAATATATAAGTGAAAGTGTTGGCTGGAGAAAAACCCACCATGTCTCTCACTATTAGGAAAGAGTGAGGCTAGCCGAGGCAACCAGATGGTCTGTGTCATATAATGTATATTTTATGGCAAGTGAAAAAATATATAAAATTAATACCCACAGAGCTCCTTGCTTGCTTAAAGGGGACTGGGTCCTTCTTTTTTAAGTCCTGCCCTTTTCAAATTTTAGACAAGAATTCCCTTCTGGGCAATGAACTTATCTGCCAATAGGGGCCCAGAGGGAACCCTTATGGGGGACTCGTAAACCCTGCCTTTGAGGAAAGCTAGGGGCTGTGGCCACGTTCAGCCCCACATGTTTACACAATAGCCTCTCTCAGCTCTGAGGGGCCATTAGAGTTAATTGGGTGAATAATCTGTGTTTAAAAAGTCCCCCAATACGTATTTACATAATCCACGCTTTTGCCCAAGCCCCTTTAAGCCTATTGGTGGGATCGCGAGTGGATCCTGGACTGAGAGTCCTTCCTCCTGTCACCCGTACTTCCTGAGCAGATTCTCCAAGTGGTGACCATCCCTGGGGGACCCCTGCCTCTGCCGGATGCTTTGGGGGCGCCTCTGATAACCACGTGATGTGGATCATTCGTCCCGAGAGAGAGAGCAGTGTGAAGAAAAGACGCCCTGGTCAGAGGCGCCTGAGAAGCACTGTGTCTGAGCGACTCCCTTGCACATTGCCATCCTTGGTATCACTTCAAAGATGCTGGGGAGTGGCAAGACAAACAAACAAACAAACAAACAAACAAGCCCATTTAAACCGTTGTTTGATGTAGCTTCCTCCAAATGTACTTGAAATCCATCCCTGCTCTTGTCATCTTAACGGAACACCCACAGGGACGGCATTCTGTAGAAAATGTGTCGTGAGACCGTGAGCCCACTCCCTCTCAGCAGGGTGTCTGGGCTGTCACTCCAACGACGCTGTGTTGCTGTGCTTGCTCTGTGCTGCTGTGTAGTCAGGTCCATGCCTCAGGTCTTGGGGCGGCAAAGAATGAGGTCCCAGCATCAGAGCTAGGCCCGCTCCTGGGTCAACCAGTCCGTCATGGATTGCCCACCCCCATGTCCCTTCTGCCGTATAGTCTCTGAATTCCCACAGCTCTAGGGTTGGCTGGACCTGAGACTTGGGACATCAGGACACCTTCAGTGGCCCAGGTCAGGACCTGCTGGGAACCAAAGCCGACACCTCACGCACACGTTGTTGTTACTTTACTGCCCCTCCGCTTCCACATGGCTCTCATGAGGATCACCTGGGGAAATGCCGTCTCTCCCAGCGCTCACACTCAGCACCCTAGAGCACAGCCATCCACAGGGGGGTGAGGGCGGGGAGACAGGAAACCAGGCAGCAATCAGTGTAAGCACTCCCAGATGATCCTGAGGAACAGCCAAGGCTCGTGAGCCTCACAAGGAGAGAGGTATGGTTGGATCTGGAGTGGAGGGGGGGGGGCAGGAATTCTTGATTGTACTCTAGGCTCCCCAACAACTGGATCTCTTTGCTCTTGGGTGGTTCATACCTCCTTTTGTGGGGTTCCAGTGTCTCCCGAGAACCCACACCATGGATAATCCTGCCTGGGCAACCCCCAGCAGTGTGGTCAGTCCCATGGCGATGAACTGGAAGTTCCTACTGTGCCTTATAGCAGCGACTCCACAGTTGGGCGGGTGGCGAGGAACACACGTCGAAACTGATGGAGCCTCTGCTGTGTCGCATCGTGCCCCTGAACCATGAGGCCCTCCCAACAGATGTGGACAGTAAGGCCCTGAGGGCAGCTATGGCATACACCCAGGCACATGGGCATTTTCAAGGGATGGAACAGTGATCTGGGTCCAGGAGGGTCTGAGAGAGGAAGCCATTGGTGTTCACATTGGTGTGCCGAGCAGTGGGGGCTGGTGCGTGGCTGAGCCTCATGGAGGGGTTGGAGATGTTCTGCCTTCTGTGAAGGGAAGGGCATCGGACAAAACAGAAACGGACCCAGAAGGGCCAGGGAGCCAGCTCGAAAGAACTCTGAAGAGACCGCCTTGGGAGCTTGCAATCCACTCTCCTGGGAAGACTCACCCCCCCCCCCCCCGAGCCTGGCAAACAGGACACGTGGGGTTTTTATTTATTTATTTGCATGGAGAGCTGGTTGTTAAATATTTACCAGCTACCGTTGGACTGAACCCAACATCCTAGGCGCAGTTCCTTTGGATTAAGGAAGAAGGAAGACGCTAGAGTCCTGGGAGGGAGAGTGGGACGTGAAACTGTTTGTTCAGTGGACTACATAGTTGCACAGAGGCAAAAGGAATGAGACGGTTGGGAGGAGCTTCTGGGGTTGCAGGGTAGAGAGTTGGGGAGCATGGGCTCGTGCGTCTGATCCCAGTGGAGAACCCCCTCTCAAAGACCTGCTCACTGGCATGGCCGTTTCGCCTCCCGACGGCAGGCGATGAGTCCAGAGATTCCAGTTTCACTCGCAAGTCCTGGGCCCGAAAGCAGGTTAGGAGGCCCATCTCCGAGCCTACCTTTTGGGGGGTGTGGTGGCGTGGAGGAGGGTGCCTAGAGGCTTCAGCATGAAGCATGTTAGATCACATGATCAAGGGGTTGCGCTCTCATCCCATCATCCATTCTCCTGCTTCCCGCGCGGGCTGGCCCTGCTAATGCGCCCGGGTTGCAAATCTGCCGATTTGTCAAGCCCCTCTCGGCTGCGTGGTTTATTAAAGAGGTGTTTGCTACCTGTCATCTCAAACGGCCTCCTTTATCCCAAACAGAATAATAGAGATATCTCCCTCCAGGGACGCCGGATGCAAATGCTGGAGGACAGGTTGCCAATTTGCTGCGTGTATTAGGGAAGGGAGCTGTCAAGGGAAACGGCTGGGATCCAGGCTTTCCTAACAAGCTCATTTCTGGGTTGAGGGAGAGACCCGGGTCGCTCGAGTTTAGATTACGGGGGCACGCGCCTCCTCCGCTTTCTTACGGACAGCTGTCAGCAGCAAATCGTTTCTCCCCGGGAAACAAAATTGGCTTTTCTTCCTTCTCCTCCTCCCCCTGCCGCTCGCCCTCCGGAGCAGGGACCTGCCAATAACTGTCAAGAAGCCATCCGCTTTGCAGCCGCCGCGGGCGGGCAGTGCGCCTGCTCCGTGGACCCGCTTTGCAGTCTGCAGAAGCAGGTGCAGGGCTGGTGCAGCCTGGTTTGCCCGCGAGACCGAGGTTGTTTCATAATGGGGAGGGCATGAATCAAGGCAGTAATTCTGTTCTGGGGGTCGCAGGGTCCACTATCCTTTCCAGGAATCTCCCGATGGTTTTTGGACTTAGTGCACACCATCGGGGACTCCACCTGAGGGTGTCTGGTTCGGTCCTGGCTCAGTTTGCAACCACCTGATTGGAGGGTCTGTTCTTGAACTTGTCAGTCAGAAGAGGGTCAGTCTGAACTTGACCCCATTTCCCTGCATTGCCCCACTCAAGGTCATTGGAGAAATGCTTTGCGGAGGACTCTGCTTCCTTGGGGTCAGCTCAAGGCCAGTCTGGCCACGTGGGGGCCTGCAGTGACTTTTGACTTCTGGGTGAATAGAGTTGTGTAGGTGTGCGTTCTCCCAGGTTCCCAAGAGCTCTCATGGTCAACCATAGTTTCCGTGTTCTGATCTTACACACACACACACACACACACACACACACACACCTGCCATCCTGCCTTGAGGCTGTGAGACCCCTAGGTAGCGCCTGGAGGGCACAGAAGTACCCCATCATAGCCACAGGGTTGTGTCCTGAACCTGGGCAGGGGTGACCTCAGGGCTGGGAGGCACCTGCTAGACCCTGTACTGTAGCCGGGTCTAGGTGAGGAGCAGGACCTAGGAATGAACCTCAAGGTAGACTCTGGGCCCTGTGGGCAGACTGGGAATCTGCCTTTGACAAAGTGGTCCAAGCGGCTGTGCTTCCTGAATCCCACCGGCACCCCCTCAGGCATCTCTGGGACACACCGCCATGCTGAGGCGGCCCAGTGTCTCTCTCGGGCACCATGGCTCCTTTGGTAGGTGCCCCCTCCACAGGCCTCGCCTCTATTTTCTCTGTAGGAATCTCCAGTTTCTTCCTTACCGGCTGCTGCTCTTGGGAATGCCACTTCTCAGCAGCACCTCCACAGCGCCTCTGGTGCCACCCCTTTTGTGTCATTTGAACAGTTTCGTTGGCACTCCATCCACATATCAGATGACTCAGCAGTTCAATCACATCAGGAAGATCCGTGCTATCACTGCCACGGTCAGTCCCAGATGTTTTCTTCCACCTTGAATTCACTGTTATTTGTTTGATTGCTTCTTTAATTGTGGCAAAACACACACCGCGAAATAGCTTCCCATTTAACAGCCTCCACATGTACAGTTCAGTGCCCTTGATCATACTCTTTGGGTTGGACAACCACGACTGGCATCCTTTCCCAAATGATTCCACCACCCTTAACGTAAACTCAACGCTCCTGAAGCAAAAACTCCTCCTCCTTCACCCATGGTAACCATTGGTCAACTTTGGCTTCTTTCTTTCTCAGTACTTTTCTTGATATAATATTCACATATTATACACTTCCACAGTTAAATCGTGTTTAAAAAGAGCTGTATGTACACCGTTGCAATCAGTTCGCGTGCTTCCTCCTCCTGCATTCGCTGTTTGCTCCTCAATTTCTCTCTGTCTTCCCACCCTACCCTTCATTCTCCATAAAAATTGTATTGTCTCTATTTATCCACTCCTTCTGTGTGCCATAAACTGAGAAGCCTAACAGAAACAAGAGATAAAAGGAAGCAGAAATAAGTAAATAAAATAATATAAAATTAAACATAAAGAGTAGGAAAGAAAAGACCCCCTCATTAGTATTTTAAAAGCCAGAGGACTGGAACAGTAGCAATCTAGCTGAGAGGAATTACTAAGAGGCAGAAGAAGGGGGGGCATGATGGTGGGGGACAAGGAAGGTAAAAGGAAACAGAGGAAAGCTCTAGGAAGCAAAACTATGGATAGAGGTATAAACATAGGTGTGCACGCATGTAAATACATTAATTAAAAAATAGAGGTATTGGCCTATGTACATATATTTATGTGGTAATACATTGAGGAAGTGGATGGACTTTGGACCTCTGCTCAAGTCCTCCCTCAATGCAAGAGTACTTTGTTCTAACAACCTGGCATTCTGTGATGTTCACCCTTCGGGCACAATTGCTAAAGACAAAGTGGGTGCATAAACAAATGTGGTGAAGATAGCTGATGGTGCCTGGCTGTCTTTAGACATAGAGTCCGCAGTCTTAAAGGCTTGAAGTTAAATAAGCAGCCATCTAACAGACAAGCAACAACTCCACATGGAAGAAGCACACCAGCCTGTGTGATCATGAGGTGTCACTGGATCAGGTAACAAGTACCAGAAGACCCCCAAAATAAAACAACTCCTCCCCACCAAACCATGTTGTTGAGGATGAAGGGAGTCAGAGCAGAGACCCCAAATGCATCTGTAGACAATAGAATATCCCTCACATAAGATGGTCACAGTCAGGCATGAGTCAACCAGGGTGAAGTGTAGCACCAACGAGACACACAATTTTTCTCTAGTTCTTTGAGGTTTCCTCACTCTCTAATATCATGACCCCCAGACCTGACTCTCAGTTCTGGCTAGACTGGAGCATGTACAATGGTATAGTTAAGAGCTCAGAACACACAGAATCCAGGTCAGATAAACCCCTCAGGAACAAAAATGGGAGTAGCAACACCAGGAGGGTAGGGAGAAGGTGGGAGGAGGAGGGGAGGAAGAGGGAACCAATCAAAATGATCAACATAACCTCCCCCACCCAGGGGAATGAATAGCAGAAATGTGGGTGAAGGGAGACAGCGGTTGGTGTGTAAGAAATGCAAACAGTAATGATTTATCTTTTATCAAGGGGTCAAGAGGGTGGAAGGGAGAGGAAAAAGAGGAGCTGATACTAAGGGCTTAACTATAAAGTAAATGTTTAGAAAATGTTGGCCACATATGTACAAATATGCTTGATGCAATTGATGTATGGATTTTTATAAGAGCTGTAAGAGCCCCCAAATGAGATGATTTAAAAAAAGCCAGAGGTAGGGGATTCTGTGGTGGCAACATCCCTCACTGACCTTTAGCAGTATAGGGGACAACAGTAGAGACACATGAGCCTGATCTGACCCAACTACTCGGAGGCAAAGCACTAAGGCTATGCAACACTAAGGCTGTGCAAGGGGATCAGAACAATGAAGCCCCCAGGAAATACCAAAAATAGACTTTGGGGCCACGAGGTGGCAACCCATCAGACACAATGTGAAAACACTTCTAAAGGTCAACAAACAGACCTTAAATGATTTACAGGGCTTTTTTTTTTTTTTAATGTCATTGCTTTTTCATTGTTGTCTTGTTTTCTTTTGTTGCTTTGCTTTGCCTTGTTTTTGTGCATATTATTATCTCTGCAGGTCTATCTAGATAAGATAGGCAGGATAAACAATCTGGAGAAGAAAACAACCATACCTACGGTGGTTGGGGGTGGGTGGCAGACATGGGAGAGGGACAGGTGGGGGAAAGGAAGTGATGTTAACAGACCCAGGGACAAGGGAACAACAAATGATCCAAAATTAGTGGCAGAGGAGAGTGTAGGAGGCCAGGTTGGGCTTGATCAAGGGCAATGTAACCGAGAGGAATTGCTGAAACCCAAATGAAGGGTGAGCATGATAGTGGAACAAGAGGAAAGTAAAAGGAAATAGAGGAAAGAACCAGGAGGTAAAGGACATTTATAGAGGTCTAAATAAAGGTATGTACATATGTAAATATATTTATATATGAGGATGGGGAAATATATGTAGGTACATATATTTATAGGTTCAGTATTAAGGTAGCAGATGGATATTGGGCCTCTACTCAAGTACCCCCTCAATGCAAGAACACTTTGTTCTATTAAATTGGCATTCCATGATGCTCACCTTCCCGGCATGATTGCTGAAGACAAATGAGTGCATAAGCAAATGTAGTGAAGAAAGCTGATGGTGCCCTGCTAGCAAAAGATGTAGTGTCTGAGGTCTTAAAGATTTAAAGGTAAACAAGTGACCAACCAGCTCATAAGCAACAAAGTCCACATGGAGGAAGCACACCAGCGAGGTATTGAAGGACTCAAGCATCAGGCACCAAAGAACAAAAAAATCATATCATTGTGAATGAGGGGGAGTGTGGAATGGGGACACAAAGTCCACCTGTAGGCAACTGAACATTCTTTTATAGAAGGGTTGAAGGAGATGAGTCAGTCAGGGTGCAACGTGTAGGGAAGACAAGACATACAGCTTTCCTCTCATACCTAAATGCTTCCTCTCCTCCCTACCCCCGCTATCATCTCAATTCTACCTGACAAATCTGAAGATGTACACTGGTACAGATAGGAACTGGAAACACAGGGGATCCAGGACATATGAACCCCTCAGGACCAGTGGTGAGAGTGGTGATACTGGGAGAGTGAAGGGAAGTTGGGGTGGAAAGGGGGAACTGATTTACAAGGATCTACATATAACCTCCTCCCTGGGGGATGGACAATATAAAAGTGGGTGAAGGGAGGTGTCAGTGTAAGACATGACAAAATAATAATAATAAATAAATAATAATTTATAAATTATCAAGAGTTCATGAAGGAGGGCATGGAAGGGAGGGAGGGAGGGAGGGGTAAAATGAGAAGTTGATACCAAGGGCTCAAATAGAAAGCAAATGATGATGGCAACAAATGTACAAATGTGCTTGACACAATGCTGGCTGGCTGGCTGGCTGGCTGGCCAGTGATAAGAGTTGTATGAGCCCCCAATAAATGATTAAAATAAACAAACAAATAACAGAAAAATTCTGTTGTGGAATTAAGTGCGACATATTTGAGCCTAGAGAACATGCAGGCTGCTACCTCAATTTTAGGTAGGCAGCTCTGTGGGTGATAAGGTCAAAGTGGGTTTGAATAGGACCACAGCCTCTCTGTGCGCCTGCTGACCATCCCTGTGTTGGAGGCAGAAGTTTGGACTGAAGAGTTGGGTCCATGGAAACCGAAGACTCCACCTCCCTTGGTTGTTCTCTGGGTTTGTTCTCATGTAAAAAGGTCCATGGTGCCTCTTCTGTCCCACAGGGCAGGGCTGCCTCGCGCTGGGAGGACAGGCTTTCAGAGAGGACAATTTCTGAGCAGGACAGAAGGGCTCTGATGGTTCGGGCTGGGTCCTCTGCAAGTAGCTGGGAAGAGTGTCAGGTGCCTGGACCTGCCTGGAGGCTGGACTGGGATAGGGGCTTCCCACTGATGGAATACCAGATTGCAGCCAAGAGCCAGCCCCCAGCTCTGGGATGGGGGTCTGATGCAGGTCTGACCGTGGGAGGGGGACCCACAGGGCGGGAGGGGGACCCAGCCACCAGCCCAGACATGGCTGATTGGGGGCCAGAGTTCCGTGTGTAGATGGAACACACACTCCCAGAGCTTGTCAAAGAAGGCAGCCTCTAGGCTGAGGGGTGCTCAGAAAGAAAGAAAAAATATTGGGCTCTACTCATAAATATCATCAATACGCTTGTGGCCATTCTCTCTCCCCCTCCTTCTCTCCCCTCCCCCGACTTGGATGGAATCTTGAGCAAGTCAGTGATTCCGAGTCTCAGTTGTCCCTCCTAGTGCCCTACAGGTGTAAGTGCTGACCTCTTTGTGGGCTGAATGGATGGGTGAAGGTGTAAGGTGGGGATGGGACCAGTCTCTCTGAGATGGGCGTGTGTGGGGAAGATGGGAAGAGATGAAGCCCAAGGGTGCCAGGGATGCCGTATGTACTCTGTAAATGCTCACGGCTCTGCTTTCTGTGGGTGAGCTGGGGTGCCTGGCCCCCTGCCTCCTCCTGCAGCCCCTGGCTCATGTCAGCTTCCTCTCTCCTAGCCGCCTGCCTGGCCTCTGCTGGGGGACTCTGAGGGCTTGCTCTCAAACACAGACACGTCATTCCTCTGGAGGGGACTTCCCAGGAGCAAACATCGGGGAAACCTTGAAGAGAGGTGTGAATGCCCGCGTGCCTGGAAAGACCCCCAGAGGCAGCGTGGAGCTGTGGAACCCACATCTTGTCCTGGTCTGCCTTCTGGCTGTGTGATCTGGGGAAGCCCACCCCCCTCTCTGTGCAGGCTCCTCCATAGTCCCTACGTCTTGGGGCTCCTGGAAGGCTGACATGCAGGGTCTCTGTAACTTGAAATGGTCCGTAGGAGAACTTTGGTGTAGAACCAGGTACCGGTGTTGGGGAGAGCTGCAGGCCTTGCTTTCTTCTTCAGGTTTCTTATTTGGGGGAGGGGACCAGGTGTCACCACAGAGAGTGAGTCAGGAGAGGGAGGGTGGCTTCAGATACAGGCCACTCCCCAGTGGTCCCATGCATGCCCCCTGCCCCTTTACGCTCCTGGGAACACAGTTAACCAGGAACACCCTCTTTGTCCCAAGAACTTGAAGTGTTAGAGCCACCAGTCAACGAAGTCCTTTCTGGAGCCTTTCCGCCATCCCCCAGGGAATTGCCAACCCTCTTCTCAACCTGCTGCCTTTCCTGGGGCTGGGAAAGCCAGGGTGGGCGCCCTCTGTCAGAGCCCAGAAAGCAGGGCTGGCCTGAGGGAGAAGGCATGATGGTAGGAGAGCTTGTGCATGAGGGGAAACGAACTTCAAATAACTCCCAGATCCAGGCCTGAGCGGCAGGTGAAGGCAGGTAGGAAATGACAGCCACTTGAGGCTTTCTCTCCCAGGGACTTGATTAAAGCTGAGGCGTGTTGGAGCCGAAATCACTCCAAAGTGCCCTTTGATATGTTCATTTGGTTTTAATTTGGGTGGGGGGCACAGGGCGGGGGCGCCAGCTTATTCTATTTCTGCTTCCTTTTAGTGGCTCTCCCAGGGCTCCTATCCCTCCCACTCCCACCCCCACCCGGCCCCTTGTGGGAGTGTGTGGACTCCAAGGTCAGCCGAAAGTCAAACTCTACCAAGTCGGCGATGAAATGCAAGCAGATGTTTGGCGGATGGTGGCCGCGCCCTGCGAGCACCGCTCAGCCCCGTGGACGATGCCTGGCAAAGCTGAAACGTCTGGTCACCAACAACCCTGCCTCGCCATCTTGAAGACTCCGGTTTCAAAGTGAGGGCCACTCGGGGATGTCTCAATCTCGGGGTAGGCGGTGGAAGTGGGTGACAGGGTGTGACCACCATCGCCAGACTGAGAGCAGGCCATCAGTGCCCATACATGGTCTCTGTCACCTGGCATTAGCGTTGCTGGGGAGATACCTTGTCTGTTGTCCCTCCTTGCTGGGGGCAGGAGAGGGTAGGCTTGCTCAGCCATTGGCCAGTGCGTCTGTGTGACCACTCTGCGCTGGCAGTGACTTCCTGGAGGTCAGTTGGGGGGGGGGCGCTTCCGGGAGTCGCCCACACCCCAACTTGACTCAGAAAGTAGTCTAGCTGCTGGCCCTGGGCGCTCAGGTAGACCTGGTCGGTTGGCAAGAAGAGTGGCTAGCTCACGTGCCAGCTGCTGCGACCCCAGAGACTGCCCCTCAGCCCACGGGAGGGCTTGCACTGCTGTCCTTCTTGGGAGTCTTGGATGGACAGGGCACACCTGGGAACCCACCCTCCCAGCATTTAAAAAAATGCCCCTCGACCGGGGGTAGGGGGGTGGGGGTGGGGTGGGGAGAGGTGTTGGAAACAGAACCGGTTTCCAGAGCAGTCACTTTGGGAGAAGAAAAGCCTGAAACGAGACAATTCTGAACACAGAACACAGTGGAAGAGGCTCGCGCCTGTGCGTCAACCCAAGTCCCCCGCAAACAGGCTGCCTTGTTAAAATCAGTCCCCTGGTACGCGGGATTAGCGCGCCGCAAACTTCCCATCCCAGGCCCGCCCGCTCTCCCTGCCTCTCCCTGATCTTCCTCCACGCCTCCGCGCAGCGCCCGGGTTGGGGGGGGGGGGCTCCCCTCGCATAATGGGGGCCACTCCCTCTGCTAAAAGGATGGGAGGGTTTTCTTTGCTGGGGCAGAAATGTAGTCACTCTGCTGTGAATTTCCGGAGCAACTTCCCACTCCTGGGGATTCTGGGACGCACCTGGGACAGCCCGGCAAAGGTGCCCCGTGGGAGGGGCTTCCCTGGTCACTGGCTGGAGGCCCCAGGATGAGTCCCCATCCCGGGAAGCCCTACCTGGTTTACTAAAGCTGCGGCCATTTCTGAGAGTTGAGGGGCAGCGGTGGGGTTCACCTCGAGCCTGCCAGGACGCTCCTCTTGCTCCACTCAGGAGCCCCTGGTCACACAAGACCGCAAGATTTGTGTCTGTTCAGGGACACAGGGACATCTCAGCTGAGCTGCATATTACAGCCCCCCTCCCCTGGTCCCCCCCACACCCCCTCCCCCGCCAAGGCGGGCAGATTCTCCCCCACGTCTTCACCGCTTTCGCTTCTCCTTGGGGAAATGTGACATCATCAGATTGGACTTGGAGAGCATTCGGTTATGATCATTTGCGCGCTGGTCAATTATTCCTATTAAATGCATGAACAGAATACTGTAGCCGGTGGGTTGGATTCTTGTTAAGGAAAAAAAAAAAGTGGGCTTATATTTCAAATTGGACCACATCTCTAACCAAAGCATCCAAATGAATGTAGTCATTTTAGACCGTTTCCTCCTGGGCTGGGCTTCCCCTCCCAGGAGCGCCCCTTCTGCCCCCCGTTTGCCAGGACTCCAGACCCACTCTAGTGATCTGCTTGGCTTAAACCCAGCTAATTAAATTAAGCCACAGCCACCTTGCCCTTAACTGGGCGAGAGGGGGCCCATCAATTATGCTGCTCCGAGCTCCCCCACAAATTGCCTGTCCCCAAAGAGGGCCTCACCATCCCAGAAAACGCATCGGAAAGACCGTGAGGGGTGGGGAGGCCCTGGTAATTGACACTCCCCTTAGTACGGCTTCTCCCCCACCCAGCCCAGTTGTAGAGAAATAATGAGCACCGAGGCTCCGGGTGGGGGTGGAGGTGGGGTCAGCAACCAGGCCCAGGAGAAGGTGTGGGCTCACGAGCCCAGGTGGGGGCTGGTGGGGGCTCCTGCTAGCCTCACTTGCAACTTGCCTGGGGCTGGGGGGCAGGGAGAGTAGAAAAGGAAGAGGAGAACTTACCTCCTAGGTCAGCTTGGGCATATGTCTCCTAACTAGCAACAACCCTAGTAATGGGATGTCTTCAAGTTCAAGGGCAGCAGGTCACTAGGCTGGGAGCCTTATAGGGATAAGATTGTGATCAAGGCAGCAGGTGCGTCTGGGCAATGGGTAGTGCCCAGCTGGATGTGCCCATCTGAGTATCTGGAAAGGACGTTGAGGGTAAGAGAAAGAGCAGGCTGGGGTGTTTGACTTGCAGAAGAGTTACCACCTTGGAAACCCACAAGGGGCAGTTCTCCCCAGTCATATAGGGTCACTATGAGTCGGTATCCTCTCGATGGCCATGACAGGTGCCAGTGAGCTCGTTTTTGATGCCCAGGGACCCCTCCATGAACAGGGTGGAACGGCCTTGTTTTCTTGACCATAATCTTTGTGGATGTAGGTGGAGTACCAGGTCTTTCTACAGAGAAGCTGCTAAGTTCGACCCACCAACCTTTGGGTGCCAGCAGGGTGAGGGACTGTGGGCAATGATCATCTGAAACATGATCGTTCGAGGGTCATATCAGGTCCTAGAGCTTCGCAGAGGAAATGCAGGTTCTGAAAGATGATGTCATGGGATGTTAATGATGGTCCCTGGATCTAGTTTGAAAGATGTTCCATTGCACAGAGACATGTGTGGCCTGCAATCCATAGTCACAGGTTCCTGGGGTAGAAGCAGTCCATGGACTCTGAAGGAGCCACCTTGAGGAGGGCAGGAAGCCTGGTGTCGTCACTTCTCAGCCACCAATGCTTGGGCAAACCTCCCTTAGTCTTGCTGGATCTCGGTTTCCACATTTGTAAAGTGGGGATGCTCGGAGCTGCCCTGCTTCTCTTCCAGGATCAGTGTGTGGTGTTAGAGAGGAAAGACAATCGGGGAGAAGGCTTGGCAAAAGCTGCCTGGCTGTTTGAATCCCCTCACATGCAGAGGGAGAAGCTGTCTGACCCAACTCAGGTGTGGCTTTGAACGTGTGTCCTGGGAGTCTGTGACCAGAAGCTCTAGGACCAGATACTACCCCCGTGGGTAGCCTTCCTGTTCTGAGAGGTTTGGTCCTGGGCTCCTGCTTTTGCCCATTCATGGAGGGAGCTCTTCAGGTGAGTCCCACAGGGGAGGAGAGAGGGATAAGGATGGAGGACAAGGTTCCAGGTGGACAAAGAACTTCCTGCAGTCAGCGGGTCCCAACGAGGAATCCAAGAGGGAACTTATTCTCAGGGCTCCAACTCTCTCTTCCCTCTCTCCCTCCCTCCCTCCTTCTCTCCCTCTATTTCTCTAGAACTCCTTGCCAAGCCCCTCACCCTTGGAGGGGGTGGTGGTAGAGGAAGTAGGACCACATTCACTTCTTATTGAGGGTGGCCCTGGCAGATGCTGGAACCCAAGGCGACTTGTCATCCTCAGACGGCTGGGTTAGGAGACACCGTGTCCTCAAAGACCCTGTGGCTGGACTCTGGTTAGCAGATAAAGCCGTCACAGAGACAGTGAAAGTGCTCCAGGAGACCATTTTGCACCCTGTGCCCCAGATGGACTACTTGGTTCTCCTTTTGTGGTCCAACCACGTTCTTCCCTCAAAAAGTGTCATGTTGATCGCTTCAGAACAGCAGAGCGAATATTCTTCCAGTATTTATCTTAGCACAGAACTAACATTTCAGGGCCTGTGCCCATAACTCAACTGTTGACGGGGAACACATTGTGTGAATGTGGTACAAATATATACAAGGGGGGGAGTTGCTTATATTTAATAGGGAGACATGAAGTAAACATCTTTGAATAAAATGGCCGAGGCTTGGGTTCTGCCGATTGCTGTTTCTCAGTTCAGCATCTCTAACTGGCACTTGTCAGCAGCTCTTGCGGGGTATGAAGGTTCGGCAGTGTGAAGGTCAAGTTCTGCTGATCGAGGGCGCTTCTCAAAGCCCAGCGCCATGATTTGGGGTGGCCAAACCCTTGTTGTCTAGAAGCCAGACCCTTCTGCAAAGTTCAACAGAGCTTCTTTTCCCCTCTTTGCTACATATTTACTTCCACCCGAATGCATTTTGGTGGTGACTCTGCCATTGAGACATTTCCAACTTGCAGTGACCCCGTGGGATAGCGTGGAGCTGCCTGCGTGGATTTCCAAGACTCACTCTTTACGGGAGCAGGAGGCCTCCTCGTTCTTTCGTAGAGTGGCCGTGGTCTTGAACTGCTGCCCTTGCGGCTCCCAGTCCAGCTCATACTCACCATGTCACCGTGTGTATACGGGAGGATTCCGTATAAAGGTGTGTGGAAAGGAAGTCCACTGGCCCTCAGCTGCTTTATACGAGGCTCACCTGCCTCCCCCCTTCTTTTTTGGTCTCCTTTGTACAGGCCCAACTTTTGCCTGCAAAGGAGGCCATTGAAAACCCCCTACATCCGAATCGTATGGAAAGTACCATGAGTCGATACCAAGACAAACCGATCTGTCTTAGACGCCGTGTGGCCAGAGTGCTCTTTTGAGAGGCCAGGATGGCCGGCTTTGTTTTTGAATTTGGACCTAGTGTCAGCAGAGACTGTTCCCCGGAGAAGGGCATCATGCTTGGGAAAGTCGAAGGGTGGTGGAAAAGAGGAAGCCGAAGCCGTCAGGAGATGGATTCATGCAGTGGCTGCATCAAGGGGCTCAGGCACAATGGTGAGGCCGGCCCAGGACTGGGCAGTGATTCATTCAGTTGTGCACGAGATCCCTATTGATCAGAGCCTCCCAGATGACTCCTAACAACAACAACAGCAACAACAACACTACCTGCCCCGAAGGGCGCTCCCTGCAGTGTCCCCTGCTTGCAGAGGTAAAACCCCTGTGGTCTGGCTTTCGGGACTCCGAGGCAATGGAAACCCTGTGGATTCTTGGCACCTGGCGTCATGCAAGAAGGGCTTGCAGGACTTCCGCACACACTCACGTGCTTGTCTGCACACATGCGGGCCCTCCAGACAGACAGGCTGTTTCTGTGGCTGCTCAGGCAGGGCACAGGTGGGCACTCACAGCTCCTTCTGGCTCTCCGCAGCTTGTGCCTCTGGTTGGGGAAGCAGTTCCGGGGCTGGTAGCTGATGAACCCACAGCTTCATGCTCCGGAGAGAACGTGTCAGATTCTGTAGCGTTGGAAGACCTTGTGATGCCGACCGTGTGATGCCGGCTCGAGGGCCTTCATTGTCAGTTCCTAAGTGTATCTGGCCTCTAAGGAGCCAGCCTTTGAGAATTCTCCAAGTAGCAAGAGGCACTCTGACGTTACCTCCATGGCTCTGTTTGCCAGCACAATCTTGATGCCCAAAGTTTGATTTCCTTGTTGGCTGTGTGTTGTCTTGCGTGAGCTTCCTGAGACGGGGGACCCATCGGCCCTTTGACATGCCCCTTTGCAGGGGACGAAGCTAAAGCCCCAGTTACCCAGAGGAAGTTTGATCTGCTGTGTGATCCGCTGGGATGATGGTGGAGAGGGGAGAGGCGAGTTCCGCTGGTTGTGTTTCCTCAGGCCCCACATGTGCAAGGGTGAGTCAGAACGTAGTGCCCCCAAAGAGTATAAGCCTTTCTTAGAAATATAATAATGTGAAATAGGGGCTGAGCCCCGGTGGTGCAGTGGTTGTGTGCGGCCCACTGGGTTGGTGGTTCAAATCCAGCAGCAGCTCTCCAGGAGCAAAGCTGAGCCTCCTACTCCCACCAGAAGGTAGTGATGCCCTCCCCAAAACACACAAGCAAAATAATGTGAAATCATAATAATAAGACGCAAAGCTGTTGTTTCTCACTGTCTCCTTCATCTGTGTCCATCCCCCTCTGATGGTGGAGGTTCCATCTCTCGGACCCTTCCCTCAAGGAATGCTGCTGTCTAACAGGGGCCAGTGTTGGCATCCTCAGGGGACTCAAAGTTGCGTCCCCGGGAGCTTAAGAAGTCTGGCAGGGCGAGATGGGGGCTGTCGGGTGGATGAGGGAAGGCTTCCTAATGAAGTTCTTATAGTCCCAGCCTTGCTATGACCGCCGCGTGAACAGTGGGAAACAGATTTCCTCAGCATAGCCTTCTGCCCTTTGTTTCTCACCAGTAAAACGCTTCAATTTCTTAAACTTCCTTCTTGGCGCCACAATCACCCTGCATGCTTTGAGACAAATCCACCCCTGTTTGGGATCACAAGGAACCATGGCCATACCCTGCTGAGGCGGTCTTTCTGCCTGGAACTTAACTGCCCAGCAGAGCCCCTCAAAAGACGCTGTTTCGATTGGACCTCTCTTTTGACGGCCTCCCGCAATCTGAGAGAACCTGTCGGCTGCCATCCACTGTCACTGACGTGGTTAAGCATGCTTGTTGGGCATCGGCTCATACGTGTCTTAGCAAACCGCAGGAGCAGTACTTTTTGACATACCCATGTAGGACCGAAGTGACACTTTTTATCACGGCAACTCAGAGGCCACTCGCTTCAAGAACTCGGCTCTGGGGGCTAGTGGTAATCATAATTAAATTGGAAAAAAGAAGAGTTAAGACGGCGTATAAGTTTCCTGGAAAATGTTTCTGGGGCTTTAGACACATTCAGTCACTTGATCCCCACAGGTCTACGAGTTGTGAGAGCCCACATGGGATGGGGAAATAGAGGCTGCATTCCAACTTGCCCAGTCAGAGGGACGGCGATGCCTGACCCCCAGCCATCCAACTCTTCAAAAGAACCCCAAAACTCACTGCCACGGATCCTTCCCAACGCATAGCGACCCATACATAGGTCAAGGGTAAAACTGCCCCTTCATATTTACAAAACCAACTCTTTACAGGAGTTGACAAACTCATTTCTCTCTCTGGTGGCTGGGTGGCTTCAAACTGCCGGCCTTACAGTTAACAGTCCCATACATAAGCACTCTGTCACCAAGGGCAGGTGCACTTCTCTCACCCCTGTCTCGGTGTCTAGAAGTGGAGGCTGGTGCTGAACTGATCGCTTCTGCGGCCTTGGGACTGGGACAGGGTCTTTTGGTCTGGCTGCTTGCTCTGTGTGCTCTGGCACAGACAGGCTGGTGCTGGGTGTGCAGGGGACGGCACGGTTCAGAGCCCTCACTATCCACACCTAGAGTCGAGCAGGCTGCCCTTCTTGCAGGACGTGGGGGACACGGAGCTTGGCTGCTGCCCAGGCCCAGCTTACCATTCAAGGAGAATGTCCGAGAGGGTGAGTCCCCTCCACAGCGGAGAGCCTCACCCAGAGGGGGTGGATTTGACTGGGCCAGAGCTGAATGACAACACTGCAGTTCTTCGACCTTTCCTCTTGGCTCCCTCCCAGGAACCCATCCACCAGACATGGGATCCCATCAAGCACCCCTCTCGAGCCTGCTGGCCCTATGCTTCCTCCATGGAGGCGCTGAAACATGTTGAACTCTTTTTTTTTTTTTTTTTTGGCATCACTGCTCTCCAGTGGTGGGAGTAGGAGGTCCAGCCCCACTGCTGGAATTGAACCTCCGTCCCAGTGGGCCGCAGTCCCGCGCACAACCACTACACCACCGGGGCTCAGCCAACATGTTGAACTCTTATTTGTTCTGCTTGCTCATCCTGCAGATGGCTGGTTTGTATCCCTGTGCAAAGCAGCCTGCTGGATGTGCCTAGCCTGAGTGTGTCTGGACCTGGGAGAAGAAGGAGAGGTGGCTGTGAACAATGCCTCAGAGGAGGAAGGATGTCACAGAGGGCGTTGGAAGGAGACACCGACTTTGAATGCTGTCTGAGGCCTTGGTCCGGGAAAACTCCAGGTCTTTAGGCCTTTCATTGTTTAGGGACACTGGACCACAGTGGAGCGCTTCCTCCATCAGGTGGCTAGTGGGGGGCTGTTTGGTTGGGGCTGCGTTGGGGGGCTGCTGGAAATGTTGCAGGGAGAGAACTGAGTCCTGTAAGAACTGCTGCCCCGAGAGACAATCGGAGCAACACCTGATGGATGAGAGTGGTCACAGGGCCTAAGATGTGTCCAGGAAGACGAGAAATGCAGAGTTTTGGAGGTAGGAGGACCTGCCTCAGAAGACCTCACTGCTCTTTCTCCTCCTTCTCCTGCATAGAAGGCACAGTCTCCCCTCTCAAAGGCATGTGATCTGCTCTGGGAGCCATGGCAGTGTGCCCTGTCTGATGGATAGTCAAGGTATGGTCTGAGGAGCCAGTGGTTAGCATGCCTTCTGAGCTGTGAAAAATCAAGGGGGAGCAGGAAGGAAAACCAGGGATTCTCAGACAAGGGTCCAGTTTCTCTTTCCCATGAGTTCACCCATGGCTTTTGCCCTGTCTGTGCTGACAAAGGACGCAGGCAGGTGTCTTGTGGGCGTGATGTGATACCCGGGTCCCCATCTGGAAGATGTGGTCATGAACCTTCCAGGCTGGAACATTACTGGGACAGAGGACAGGCAGAGACGTCTAATTTCAGGTGACCTTTGAGAGAGAGAAACCCAGGTTTTGGTTTACTCTGCGGATCATCGTTACCATGGAAACAACTGGAGGGAAGTGGCAGGAGGGAGGGCATATGGGCTTCTTCTGGGGGAGGTGCCAGAGCAGGAGCGGAGAGCCTGCTCCTCTGTGCTTTTTCTGAGACTTAGCTTCTGCGCAGCTAACCCCAGCACAGAGCAGAACACAGCTGGCAGGTAGTTTCAGTGATCTGAGGCTCTCCTGGTCCAAGCCCCCATCATTTTCTGCATTCTCCCTGCTCTCCCTCTGCCAAGCAGTGGCTCACGCCGTGTCTGAGGGATGCAGGCTCTGCAGGGAACCGTGGACTCTCCAGGGTCATCATCTCTCACCTGGGTCCTCCTCTCCCCCAGGCAGAGTCTTCTGGAGTATCATCTGTGGATGACTAATGGTACCCAAGGTGACTCTAGGAACCCCCCAGGGGAACTTTCTATTTTAGTTTCATAGTTATGGTTGTGTCTGGAGCACTTTAAGAGATGTTCACTAGCATGCTAGACCCGTCATTTCTCCCGTGTTAGAGCCATGGGTGGGATGGGGCATCTGGGGGGTGGCAGCAATGTGGGTTGACTATCACAGGATTCTGGGAACACTCCTGGTCTGCCCATTAGGAATTGCGAGAGCTTGAGATTATTACTTATTCTTCCTATTATCTGGAACTAATGGTAGATCCTACCTCACAGATGTTTGAAGATAGGCATAAGGATTTCAGCAGCTCCTTCGAAGTGGGCAGTGGAGGCTTCTTTTATCATCTGTTCTTAGTCTGGAAGCTCTGCTGAAATTGGTTCCCTTTGAGTGACCCTGCTGGCCTTTGAAAGACCCAGGACAGAGCTTCCAGCATCATCACGGCACACAAGCCACAACACTACAACAAACTGGCAGAATTCCAGCACACTTTATAGTGCTCATGCAGATGCTGTACATGGATGAAGAGGCAGTTGTGTGAACAGAACAAGGGCATCCTGCATGATTGAAAATATAGAAGGACACGCATCAGAATTGTGTCCTCTCACCATATATATTCAATCTGTCTGCTGAGCAAGCTCTCAGAGACGCTGGCTCGTATGAAGAAGAGTGTGGCATCAGGACTGGGAGAAGGTTTATGAACAACCTGTGAGATGCAGGTGACACGGCCTTGCTTGCTGATGGTGAGAACGCGAAGCACTTGATGATGAAGCTCAAGGATTGCAGCCTTCAGTATGGATTACAACTCCGCGCAAGGAAGACTCAAATCCTCACACCTGGACCAACAAGTAACGTCGTGATAAATGAAGAAAAACTTGACACGGTCAAGGATTTTTGTCTTTGTTTGGCTCCACAATCAGCGCTCACGAAAGCAACAGTCAAGAAATCAAAAGCTGTGTTGCCTTAGGTAGATCTGCCGGGCCAGGCCTCTTTAGCCTATGGAAGAAGAAGGATGGTACTTTGAGGACTAAGGTGTGCCTGACTGAGGCCAAGCCATTTTCGGTTGCCTCCGATGAACGTGAAAGTTGGAAATTGAATAAGGACGTGTGAGAAGAATTGATGAGTGGATTGTATCAATGACAAAGAATATTGAAAGTACCACAGAGTGCTGAAAGAACCAATACATCTGTCTTGTAAGAGGCATGGCCAGAGTTCCCTGTCGAAGCAAAGGTGGTCAACTTGGTCTCAAGTACTTTGTACAAGTGAGCAGGAGAGACCAGTGCCTGCAGAAGGACAACATGCTTGGCAGAGTCGCGGGGAAGCACAGAAGAGGAAGGGTCTCAAGGAGATGGATTGACACCGTCGTGCACCAATGGGATCAAGCAGAGGAACCATTGTGAGGAGGGCGTAGGACAGACAGTGTTTCGTTGTGTTGTGCACAGGGTCTCTATGGGTTCAAGCAGACTCGATGGCACCCTTCAACAACAACAACAACAACAACAACCAATACCTCACAGGGATGGCGTGAGAATTAGACGCTTTGCCTCGAATTACAGTGTTGGAAAGCATCTTGAAAATACAGATGACGATCAAAGACTGCATGCAACCTTCAGCATGGATTGCATCTTATGTAAAGAAAACAAAAATCCTCACAGCTGTACCAGTAGACAACACCATGATCAACAGGGAAAGATTGAGGTTGTCAAAGACGTTGTCTGCCAACAGAACGAACAAATCTGTCTTGGAAGAAGCACAGCCAGAAGAGTCCTGAGAAGCGTGCGTGGGTGGCGAGATTTCTCCTTACGCACCCTGGACATCTTGTCAGGAGAGACCCATCCCTGGAAAAGGACGCCAGGCTTGGTACCGCCGAAGGCATGTGAGAACGGGAAGACCTGCAGTAAGATGGACAGGCACAGTGGCGGCAACAGTGGGCTCGACAGAAGAACGATTCCGAGGAGGGGGCAGCACTGGGCGGAGGTTTGTTCTTTGTATCCAGGACCTCTAGACTGGAAGACACCCAACAACAACAACAGCCACAACGATTTTTGACACGCTGCGAGGAAAGACCAGCCCCTTCCTAAAGGGCAGCATGCTTGGTCAAGGAGAGGCTCGTTGAAGAAGACATAGACCCCCCAGGAGATGGAGTGACACAGGGTTCTGTAACAAGGAGCCTAAACACAGCCATCGTGAGGATGCCTCAGGACCAGGCCATGGTTCCTTATGCTGTGCACACGGGCGGCCATACACCAGAAGGGACTCAATGGCATTGTAACGACAACCAGAGGCACAAGCAAATTAATCTGACAGAAAATATAATCCGAATGCTCCAGACTGGAAAAGAGTAAAACTGCAACTTTTTTTTTTTTTTTTTACTTTGAGCAAACCAATGCTAGAGAAAGGTGTTGTGTTTGGTCAAATGAAAAGGACAGTGAAAATGAGGGTGGCCTCCATGGCATGAATTGACCATACAGCCTCAAGAATTGGCCCCCGTAATCCAAGGTCACAGAGGTGGCATGGAACCAGGCAACATTTGTTCCATTGTACATAAGGTCACCACGAGTCAACTGTGCAAGTGACAAATTTAAAAACGAACTGGCAGATGGGACAAAACAAAAATGACACAAACCGCTGCCTTTGTGCTGACTCACAGTGACCATCTATTGAAAAGTTGAACTGCCCCATACATATTCCAAGCCTGCAAGTCTTCGTGGAAACACATGGTCACATCTTCCTCTTGCAGAAAACCCGGTCAGAACAGCCGACTAATCTTTCACTTACCCCTTGATCTCTGTGGCACCCAAACTCCTACTTACAGGATCAAGATGAACACCCCACCCAAACCACTGCCATCCAGTTGATTCCAGTGCATCGCAAGGCATTGGGGGCAGAGCAGAATGTGGCTATTGGAAGCCCTTCCATGAGATGGTGTGGCAATCCCATAATCTGGTGTGCATGGATTGGATGGCATCACCTTTCTCCAGAAGAGTGACTAATAGTTTGAACTGCTCGCTCTGTGCTGAGAAGCCAGTGTGTATTCTACGAGGCCACCACGACTCCTTATTTAAGGGACAAAATGCCAACCACCAACCCAACCCCAAACAAAACAAACTCATTACCATCGAGTTGATTCTTTTTTTTTTTTAATTAAATACTTTTACTGGCACTCTTACATCTCTTATCACAATCCAGACATTTATCCACTGTGTCAAGCACATTTGTACATATGCTGCCCTCATCATTTTCAAAGCGTTTCTTTCTACTTGAGCCTTTGATATCAGCTCCTCATTTTCCCCTCTCTCTCCCCTGCCTGCCTTCCCTCATGAACCCTTCATAGGTTATAGATTATTGTTTTCATATCTTACGTCATCCTCTGTCGCCCTTCACCCACCTTTCGCTTGTTCCCCCCTCCATTCTTGTGATCGGTCCCCCATCCGTTTCTCCCCCACCTTCCCCTTACCCTCCTGGTACCTCTATTCTCATTTGTTGGCCCCAAAGGATGGTTCTAATTCATAGCAACCCACAAGGGCAGGGCAGACCTTGTGGGTTTCTGAGGCTCTAACTCCTTACGAGAGTAGAAAGTCAAGGAGCAGCTGGCGGTTTTGAACGGCTGACCTTGCAGTTAGCACCCCAAGGCGTAACGACAGTACTGAACAGCTAGCGAGGGCCCGACGCAAACGGGCAACTCCAAAGTCAAAGAGTTTGCTGTATAGGTCATACTGGATTCATATTTCGGTTCTGCCACTCGCGATTGGTGCATTCCTGGTTGAGATATTGTAACTCTGTGACACCTTCCTTGATCCAGCAGTGTCCCTGGGAGTGTGGCGCTTACCTTGCAGAGGGTGAGGCTGAACACATGAGAGCCCCCTGGCACGGTGACTGAGCTGCAGGGGGTAGGCTGTGCTGGCTGTTGTGATGTTAGTGTCCATGTAGCGGGGGCTGGTATGAGCTCTAGTAATCTCCCGAAGGTGGGGGGGGGGGCGGTATCCACATGTAGTTAAGCAGCTCTGTTCTGAGCAGAGGGTGCCACCTTTGCAAGGGAGACAGGTCCCCTCCAGTGAGGTGCAAAGCAGAGGGCTCCCACTCGGAGAGCTCAGGTGGCCTCGGGAAGAGATTTTTAGTGGAGCCAGGAGGATGGTCTTTGGATTTCAGACAGGAGTCTGAAGCCCCCGTTCTGAGGAATGCATGAGAAGCAAGAAAGGGCCATGTGGGTGTTTGACCCGAGTCCCCGACTCAGCTCTACTAGGTCACAGACTTGCCAGCCTGCCCTCCTAGGGCCAGGTGACGTGGGGCCTGTCAATCAAGGTTACTCTTCATCTTCACAGGACCTGTCCCCTCCGCCCTGTCTGGGGTGGGGGTTGGGGGCTCCCAGCCCCTTTGTTCCCAGTGAGAGCTGGGTCGGCCTCAGCCCCTCTTCCACCAGGCATTGGAGTTGCTGAAGGGGACAGTCCTCAGGAAGTTGGCACCGTGCCCAGGCAGGTCTGCTTCTAGGGAGACGGGAGAGGTGGTGGCTTAGGCCTCACGTTAGAAAACCCAGCAGGCTCCACACGTTGTCCCTTGACCTGATGGAATGTGGGGCTGCAGGGTGGAGGCGACTTGGGGCTGAGCTGGGTGGGGACAGCCACTTGGCAGTGTCCTGGGGCTGGTGGCTCTAGTGTCTGGTGTCTAGGGGTGTTGGGGAGACTGAGGGGCCCCTGCAGTCTGGCCTGGTGCCCTGGCCCAGGCAGAGTGAACGAGGTTTCGGATGAGGTCTACCCCTTGTCTGGCCACGCGGCGACGGGCAGAGGCCCAGGCTGTGGTTTCCCAGTCCTGGCTCTGACGCTCTGTGAGGTCACGGGCTACTGTTTGAGAGGATAGCTCTGCGCTTCTGTTTTGCTGGTGTGGGAGACTATGGTGCTCCATCCCCAGACCCCTGGCTCTTTTCTCTCTGTGTCAATTCGGGTATTTGACTCAAGAGCCCTTGTGGCCCAGCGGGGAGACGCACTTGGCTGTGAAGGGAAAGGTTGGTAGTTTGAGCCCACCAGTCCTTCGGGAAAGGGCAGACTTAGCAATCTGCCCCCACAAGAGGTCAGCCTGGTGAATCCTAGGGGGACAATGAATTCTGCTCTATGGTAACGTCGGGTGTGTGCATTTCCCTCCCTAGAGAAGTGGATCTCAACCTTCCTCATGCTGTGTCCCTTTCATACAGTTCCTCATGCTGTCGTGACCTCCCCCCATCCATAAAATTATTTTCATTGCTACTTCATCACTGTCATTTTGCTACTGTTATGAATCAGGCAGCCCCCATGAAAGGGTTGTTCCACCCTGTGTTAGTCCGGGTAAACTAGAGAAACAAAACTCATAGACACACATATGGATATAAAGGTAAGATTTATATACAAGAGGAATGGGACATTAAGAAAGCATCCCAATGCAGTCCAATTCAAAGTCATAAGTCCAATATTAGCCCACATGCCTGATATCAGTCTATAAAGTCTCCTTCCGACTCACAAAGTCACAGGTCAGTGGGTGCAGAATCCTGGCGCTGGCAGGGGTCTCCCCATGGCTCCTCGCTTCCAGGGCTCAGGGTCCATCAACAGCATCTAGTGGTGGCAGAAGCAACTCAGCGCTGGCAGGACTCTTCATGTGGCTTCTCAGCTTCAGAGGTCAGGTTCCATCAGGGCAATGCCGTGTGGCTTCTCCTTCGGCTCCTTCAGCTCCTGGGACGCTGCCATCTTGTCTTGTCTGTAGTTCGTGTCTCTGAGACTAACTCCCAACAACTGGGGAGATAGCTTCTCATCTCCATGAGGGAAATATCGCGAGATTTCCCAGAAGTCTCAGGAGAAAGCCATGCCCACACAGAGGCCTCATTGGCTACTCCATGGCTATCTCCAGATTAACAGGCTAGACTCCACCCCTACATCTCAATCATGAAATGAACATAAATACATGACTGCCACATCCCCCCAAAGGGGTCGCGACCCATAGGTTGAGAACTGTTGCTCTAGAACAAGCAGAGCATGGCCCTCCCTGAGAGAACAGCCCTACGAACGAATCACGTAACTGCAATGACACCTGTTATTCTGCCACAGCATTGACCGGACCACCCCCTCTCCCATGGGAAAAGCTTTGTAAGCATCATGCTGCCCTGGGACACATGCCCTTCTTTTCTCCTCTATGGCCTAGATGGGCACACGGAGGTTCAGAAATGCTATGGTGTGGTTAGTTGCTGTGCGCTGTCACCAGTGCATCACCAGGTCTCCTCGTGATCTCACTCTTATTCCCTGGGACGAGTGGCCATCCCATTGAGTGGATTCTGATTCATAGGGACCCTATAGAACAGGGCAGAACTGCCTTCGTGGGATTCTAAGACTCACCCTTGGTGAGAGTAGAAAGTCTCATCTTCCGCAGAACAGCTGGTGGTTTCGAACTACTGATCTTATGGCTCATTTCATGGGTGACGACTGCACTGCCAGGGCACAGACCATTATGACGGGTGACTCTAAACCTTAGTTAAGGGGACACATCACACAGCCGAGGAAAGGAATCGAACCAGGACTTGCCAACATGTTCAGACGCCGAGTGGCTCCTTCCTGAAAGACCTCAGATCTCCTCTGGGGTCATGTACCTTTTGATGCCAACTCTGGAGTCCTGTCTGGGCCTCAGGTCACAAAGGATGCTGGGATGTGTTAGGGCAGGGTCTGTGAGAGCAGATTCTCCCTCCGGCCTGTGGATTTGCTTTTCACACACTGCTGCAGGAGACTGGACTGGTTCCTGGTCTTTCTCTGTGAGACGGGATGGTGGCCCACACCCAGCCTCTGACGCAGGCTGCCGTGAAGGTTTGATGGTTCTGCTGGGAGAGATTCCCAGACACCTACAGGGCTCTGTGTGTCTAAGGTCACCGTTGTTCCTCTGTTATGGCTGCCATCACACAGCAGTCAACCTGCTGGCATGCCCACTTATGTCCCCATTCGAGTGCTTGCCCAGGCCTGGCTCATCAGGGATGACCGAGAGTGAACGCTCAGTAATAGTTGTGGAATCCATGATGATTGGATGAATCCACTTCAACTCCAAGAATTGACTGGATGTACTTGTGACCCCATCCCGAACGCTCAGCAAAACAAGCAAAGAAATCAGTGGTTCTGACTTACAGTGGCCTTGCATGGATATGAGTGGAGCTGGACTCCTTCGGGTTCTCAATGGGCAAGTTTTCAGAAATTGATTTCCAGTCTGTTTCTTGTGCCAACCTGGCCAACAGACACATGTGGGATTAATGGAAGGGTGGAGAGGTCAATGGCGCTGCAAGCCTTGCCTTCTAGTCCTCTGGTCTCTTCGTCTTTGATGGTCGGACCAGGGTGGAGTGGCTTTAGCTGGTTCCCTGATCCAGCCAGCAAGACTCACTTCCTGCGAGACATCCCTGAGGAGAAGTCACATGGACCTCCCCTGATGCAGCCCTGGGTGCTGGGGCAGCCCAGATGCTTACACGCTCACTGATTCGGTTTTCCTCCTGCAGTCGGTGTCAGTGCATGTGTTTTGTGAGATTGATGTCGGACATATGGGCTAATGTTGGACTTGTGGGCTTGGACAGCCCTGGGTTGGGATGCTATATGATTGTCTGTGGATTTGTTTCTCACGCAGGGCCTCTGAGTGGCTTTGAACGGCCATTCTTTCAGGTAGCAGCTGAATGCATGAACCAGTGTGTGCCACGTAGGTCCTCGCAGGACTCCTTGTAAGGGAGAATTAGGAATCATATTTTTTTGGTTTTTTTTGGGGGGGGGACATCACTGCCCTCTGGTGGAAGTGGGAGGCCCAGCCTTGCTCCTGGAGAGCTGCTGCTGAATTTGAACCGCCAAGCCAGTGGGCTGCAGTCCTGCACTCAATCACTACACCGCCGGGGCTCAGCCAGGAATCACATTTGATAGTTAATATGCTCTACCTGAAGAGTCTGGGCAGCAGGTCCACTGTGACTTGATTTGGTACCCAAATAATTTGAGTGGGTTCTGGTCTCAGCCTGAGCATAGTTAAAACTTGGCGTCAGCAACTTTTCTACCCCCGTCGCCTATCTTATTGGGTTCACCGAGAGCAGCAAGGAGCGTTTTGTCAGTGCTTTTATCAGAAGTTCTGTTGTTCACAGTGATCACACTGGTTTTGGCCAAGTGGCTTCCTCAGAACTAATTGGTTGGCTAAGAAAATGTGATATATGAACTCAGGGTGACACACAAGACCCATATCTATGGCAACCGAGAGTATGGAGGGCATGGATCTGCCAAGAACATTTAAATTGTTGCTAGAAGAAGGGTAGATGACTTCATGGAGGTATCAAAAGCTTATGTGTCATAGCAATTGATAGAAATAGATGCATAGATAAACTGCGGATCACAAGGACCCAGCAGACTCCAGGGACATCAGCTGCCATGACCCTGAGACCAGAAACACTAGATGGTGTCTGGCTAACTCTACCAAGTGCTCTGAGAGGAATCCCATTAGAAGATGCTGCATAGAGTGAGGCAAAGATGTGGAGTGAAACTCAAAATCATAAAGACCAGGAGGACTGGGGGGAAAGGCCTTGTGGAACTGAACTCAGGTTTGTAGCTCAAACAACAGACAGATCTACAAGGAACTCTGGTGGTACTGTAGGTTAAGAAGCATACTGCTAACCACAAGGTCTGTGGTTCAAACCAACCAGGCACTTCATAGGAGACAAGCGAGGCAGCCTGCTTTTGTAAGCTGAGTCTATAAAGACTCAGAAACCCCGTCGGGCAGTTTTACTCGGTCCCACAGGTTCCCAGTGAGGGAGAACTGGTCCCACGATAGCGGATCTGTTTTGGTTTTGTAAGGGTAACCCCACCTTGGAGCACAAACCACTGGAGAGCCACAGGGCATCATGTCCCCAAAGATAAAGGTCCGGAGGGTGGGCAAACGAGGAGGCACGGGAGCAAGAGGGGCGGGAAGTAGAATAAATGCTGCGATGTTGTGGGAGTTGCAATGAGTGAAATCAAATGCATGTGCACTGTTGAACAGAAAGCCCATTTTCTCTGTACATCTTTACCCAATTCAAAATAAAAAGTTGAAAAATGTCCATCTCCCCCCTCTCCTCCAACACTCACACACATTTGTGTATCACTACATCCCTGCTGGGCCCCTTCCGGCTTCTAGGATGGTTTCTTCAATGACCTGGCCTGTGTGTACACATCCAGCGTCAGACAAGTGGCTACACAGATGTTGGGCCTTGGCTGGACACTGGCTGTTGGCATCAGGCTCTGCAGTTCCTCTGGTGTGGGCATTTCTGAATGTGTGTGCCTTCCCCTCACCTCTTGGGGTGCTCGTCTTCCCTTCTTTCAAGTACCTAGCAGAGGAAACCACAGTCCAGCCACGGGAAGGCTCTTCCCAGAGGCACCGCCAGTCAGTGCTGGAGCCAGAAACATAACCGGGTTCTGAGTTCCCTCCTCGACGCCCGCTGTCCTGTTTCCTGCCCTCGTGGCGTTACGGTCACAAGTTAGGCTGTGATCCACAAGGCCAGCAGTTCCAAACCACCATCAGCTCCTCAGGAGAAAGAAGAGGCTCTCTCCTTCTGTAAAGAGTTACAGCCTCAGAAACCCACCTGTGACAGTTCTACCCTGACCCAGAGGGTCACCAGGAGTCAGAAGCAACGTGCTAGCAGTGAGTGTGAGGATTTCTGCGTAGACAAAGGACAAAGACCCAGGCAGGGGTTGGAGGACTCTCTGTGGGACATGAGTGATGGAAGAACACCTCAGGCAACGGGCTCCAGACCCAGCCTGGCCCACAGCCCTCGGGTCCCCAGTCCCAGGTCTGCAGCGGCCTTGGTTTCTTGAGAGCCGGCCGTTATGTACCAGCCTGTGCATGTTGCTTCTCGGAGCAGAGTGGGTGACGAGTCGCTGAGAGGAACCATTTTTAGCATGTCTTAGAGTCCACTTTCTGGAGTTTTCTTCCCCCCCACGTGCAGCTCTTCCAGAAAGATTTCACCCGGGGAAGAGGCAGACGGGCTCTACACGGAAAGGCAGATACCAATCATTTTTACAATTGTCTGCCATCGGAGAGGAAACATGAGCTTTGCAGTGCTGTTGGGGATGGATTTGGGGGAGAAACACGATTGAATTGTCAACAGGATGGCTGCTGCTTTCATCCTGGGATTTGCTGCCGGTCCCTGCGCCCTGCCTGCCCCACGCAGAGCCCTGGGGATTACGGACACATTCCTTGCAGGTGGGGCCTCATCGTGCTGTGGGTCCCAGGGGCTGGGCAGGCCTGTGGGCAGGAGAAGCTGTCAGGCGTGTCAGGGGAAGGGGGTTGGGAGCAGCCCTCCCACCCTCCCCAGTGGGGGAGGGCCCAAGCAAGGGGCTCAGAGCACCCCCTCCATGCCTCCCTGAGCTGGTTTAAGGGCCCCTAATGTTTCCGAAAGCCCTAGACAGCCACAACCAAGAGGCATATAGCCTTTTTAGCCTCCCGCTCGGGGGTGAAAAACAACAAGAAAAGAAAAGATCCTGCTCAGAAATCCATTAGCGGGAAGTTTGAAGTTTGAAGCCCTCCAGCTGCAGACGGACAGCCTGGGTGGTCGGGCAGAGTGGGCCGGGCGTCCTCGAGTGGAAGGGGTGTGGACGCCGTGGGGCGGCCGGAGTGGAGCTGTTTCTTGCACAACCGTGGCGGGTGGGTTTGGAAGCAGACTGGACCGGGCGGATCTCAGTGTGGGTCCTGCCTGGAGCCTGCCACAGGGATCTGAGGGTATTATGGAACCTCTTTAACCTCCGTTTCTTTATCTGTGTCTTAGGGGTACGAGTCCTCACTGAGTGGGTTATTAGCAGACTTAAATGAGATGATGTGTCAAGCCCTGGGCTCAATGCCCTCGGTTCAATAAACGAAGGAGGAGGGGGTTGCTATTGTTTTGAATGATGATAGGCGTGTGTGTGTGTGTGTGTGTGTGTGTGTGTGTGTGGGTGTGGGTCTCTTTTCCCAAGGAACACCCAGTCTTTGTAAAGTTTGAAGCCCCTTTGCAAATGCAGCCTCCAGACAAGCCCCCGGCCCCTCACTCCTCAGAGTTATAGCTGAATTCCGATGGCGGCAGGCAGTTGCATTGGAAGGCACCCTGCCCCTTTCCTGGTGATCAGCAGCCCTGGGTGGGAAGGAGCCCTACTCTCTGGGGGCCTGGTTTCTTGGCAGAGGAAGGAGGAGGCCTGCAAAGACTGTTGAGAGAAGCAGAGTGCCAGGCCCAAAGTGGCTGCATTTCCTGTGCTCCAGGAATAATTAGGGAAGGAGGCTTGGGGAGGAAGGAATCCATGACCAGCCTGGCCCGCTCTCACGGGCCTTTCATCGTTCTGTGTCTGTGACGGGGGAGCTGCTCTTCAGCTGATGCCTGTCTTCCCATTTTACGGGTGGCGTCATGCCTTTCCAGTGGCTAACAGTAGGATGTGCCATAGGAAGGCGGGAGGTTGAGGTGGAACCACAGGTCCATCTCCTCCCCCTACCTCCAAATAAGTTCTTCCAGAAACATGCCCTTCTCGGTGTCCAGGAGGGCGGGGATATGGTGAGCACCTGCCTCTTGAAAGAGAGGCCCAGAGACCTCACCTGGGCCAGTGGTCTGGGCACCCTCTGGGACCGTGCTCGGCTCCTGGCTGTGAAGTCCCTGGGGTGTGTGGGAGTCACAGATTCAGGCATTGCTGCTGGCTGGGCCAAGTGTGCATGTCAGGGGCCACGGCCCCCACCATTGCAGGTCCGGGTTCTGGAGACCCATCTCCCAGGGAACCTTACTCCCACACTCCCAGGCTAACTACGTCCAGTCCCCGGGGCTAGAAGAACCCCCAAATCACTGACCAGAGAGTAGGTGGCTGTCCATGGTGATGGCACCTGGAGGAGCCAGAGTGAATGCTAAGGGGTTCAAACATCTCCTCACGCTGTGCCTCTGGGACCCTAGTGGAGGGGCATGCTCTGTCCCGGTGGGCACAGACTCTCCCAGTACCATGCTCTACTTTGCTGGGCCTCTTCTTCCTGGCACTTATCCGGATGGCAGTGTTCACCCTGGGAGATGAGGGCCAGGGTTGGCTTTGTATCCTGGGGACCTAGCTTCCCACTTGGTACTTCAGTCTTCAGTCTTCACTGTGTTCTTTCACGTACTTGATGCGTGCTTATTGAGAGCACACACACATGTATACACACACACACACACTTTAGGGGGTTTCACAAAGCTTGTTGATAAATGGAAGTAAAAGATAGTCGAAGTCTCTCATGAATTCAAAAACCAACCAACAAACAGCACGTTTTCATGGGGTTGGGAGGTTTACAGAGCACATCAGCCCTCCATTGCCCTCCCTTCCCTGCACCCTCTGGTTTTCTCTGTGCTGCCCCTTCTGTCCTCACCCTCTGAACTGGGTCCCGGGGTCAGTGCTGCCTGTGGACCTTCAACAGGTGGTTGTTCTGTCACTGGGATGAGCTCAGTTCCAGAGCTGGACTAAGGGACATAGTGCCAGGGGCCCCCACCTGTGTCTCGCTGGCCAGGATGCCCTGACTGTCTTATGATTTTGAGTTCTCCTACTTAAACCAGGACCTTCTAATGTCATGATCCCCTTGGGGACCGAAGGACCCTTTCACAGCGGTCGCCCAATCCATAACAGTAGCAAAATTACAGTGATAAAGTAGCAACAAAAATAATTTTAGGGGTGGTGGGGAGGGGTCGTCACCACAACATGAGGGACTGTGTTAAAGGGACGAGGCATTAGGAAGTTTGAGAACCACTGCTCTAATGCATAGGTTCCCAAACTTATTTGGCATACCACCTCTCTTCAGAAAATTATAAACAAATGAACAAGTGTTCCTTTCTCACCTCCCCATGCTGATGAAAAACCTGTACTGTCGCCTATAAGTCAGGATAAAGCGTCTCCTTGTCCAGCCTCCCTGGGTCATTCTAGCGATGCCCTGCCCCACCCTGCCTCGGAAGGCCTGATGCCACCTGTACTTGGGAGATAATATTCTCATGAGATCCCTTTCAGAGCAGATGGCGGTGGGAACCAGGCACCAGGTAGTTCTTCTGGGTCTCAGTTGTGGAGATTGCTGTCGGAGTGATCTGCTAGTCCACTGGACTCTTCTTTCTCCTGGATGGGGAGAATCCAAGGCTCGCACTTTCGATAGCTGCTCCTGAATCTTTAGGAAACCCCCCCCCCCTCCAATGCTACTCACCAACATAGCATGGACAGCGTGTCTCTGGGAACTATCTTTTGCCAGTTGACCTTGCTGTCCCCTGACAGTCCAGGAACTGTTTGGAGTTACCTTATGTATAGAATTATGTACACATTGCATAGGTCTGGGATATAGCACTGAGCACTGCAGACACACGCAAACCCCTCCCCGACACCCCTCGCCCTCATGGTAGCTGGCAAGAGCACCACACATGCTGATTGAGCGTGTGCGTGCGTGTGTGCATGTGCATGTGGTGCGTGCACACACGCGTGCCTCCGGAGAGGTCCTGTTCGGGTTGCTGCCCTCTGTTAGCTGCTCTGGGCACCGGGTGACAGGACTCCAGGGCTCCCCCTCCTGAAGGGGTTGAGAGAGCTCTCTGTTCTCTAATGAAAGAGGCTGGCGGGGTGCCCAGGGCTTGCTCACCTGACCTGTTGGGGTTTCAGATTTGTTCCATCTGAGCAGTCAATTAATTAGTAACTGGAGCTACCCATCATCCCGGGCTCTTGCGCGGGTTGCTGGGGGCCCCTCCTTTCCTTTCCTTTTCGTTTGCTCAAATTGAGCAGCATGGCTCTGTGATATCATTTGAAATCCGGCCAAGAAGCAATTACTGTGCTGTTCGCTGACAAGGATTGCTGCTGCTGCAGGAGCAGGGGCTGGGATGGGAAGGCCTGAGCAGCAGAGCGGGGAGGAGAGGAGCAAGCAAACCAGGGTGCCGATGAGGGCACAGCTACTGGTCTTCGCACAGTGCCAGGTCTCTTGTCCGAGCTGCTCCTGCCCCTCCCTGCCCAGCCCTGGGTGCCGAGAAGAAGAAGGCTCCAGAAATCAGTGAGATGGTTTTCCTGGGGGCCTGGGTGAAAGCTGCCAAAGCAGCCGCCAGTCACCGAGATGGGGTCCTAGGCTAAGGACGTGGGACTCATGATCCCACTGACCCCTCACAGCACTGGGGGAGGCGGGGTGAGCAAGGACGTGTTGCACGCCCATGTTGCAGGTGGAGAGACCGAGGCCCCAGAGACAAAAGGACTGGCCCCAGATGACCGAGATAGTGAGCTGACGGGGTTGAGCTTCACTGCAAGACAAACCTGTCGATGCAGGTAGGTGCTTGGTGGGAAGGGTCCGTCCCCGCCCGGGCCCACTGCCAGGTCATGGTGACTTGCGTGAGGATGCAGGACTTGATGAATGGCAGGATGACATCACCAGCGGCAGTCTGGCGAGGGTGGGTAGGTGGCTGGCATATGGGACTGTTGACCCAAAGGTCAGTCCTTTGAGCCCACCAGCTGCTCTATGGGAGAAAGAAGAGGCAGGTTACTGCCCTCCAGGCTTGTTTACCATGTCAGCAACTGCAGGGAGCAGTGTTACTCTGCTCTGATTGCTATGGTCGCTATGGGTTGAAATGGCTTGGCAGTTGACTTGGGTTCAGGTGGCATTAGGTGGAGTGGTCTGGCCCAGCCCAGCGGCACCCCTAGGCAGAGGGAGGGCAGCCTTTGAGCGCTGTGACATGCCCTGCATCTCCTCCTTTCCAGATGGTGGGCGCTGTGGCAGGGCCTGATAGAGTCTCACAGAGGCCCCTGCAAGTCCCACACAGCGCAGGGGAAGGGGGTGGAGTGAGGAGGGTGGGGACCTGGATACGAAGGCCTCTCTCTAAGTGGCCAGGGCACTCGATTAGGGCTGGCCTATGGGGAGCTCCTGCCCGCCCTGGGTGTTGACTCATTCTGGGTGGAATTATGTACAGAAGTTAGCCATCAGAGGCCATTCTGGGGACCACCGGAGACTCTGCAGCCCTGCTCAGGGGTTGCTCCTGCCTGGGGTGTCATTCCAGTGCCCCCAAGGGCCAGCTTCAACCTTGGGCTTTGGGGGCTGAGCCGGCTGCTCACTGTAGTGCAGTACAGCTAGATGCAGAGTCTGGCCTCTGCCAGTCTGCTAAGGAGCAGTGGCATCCCTTGGACTGCCAGTGCTGCCCGCGTTCCCCACCTCCACCAGTCCTGCAATCACCCACAGGCCCAGCACAGTGCCAAACACTGAGGACCTGGTAGCAAAGACACGTGTTTGCTGTTGTCTGGGATTGCCAGGTGTGGAGGGGAGAAGAATTTCACATAGGTGGTGTTGGTATGGGAAACGTTGGCCTTATGAAAAGGTTCATTAACAAAAAATCATTTCATTGCCCATTGGTAGGCAAGTGGACATCGCCTTACATAAGGGTCTTGGGGAGGATATGAGCCAGTCAGGATGCAGTATAGCATCAACAAAACACAGAATATTCCTCTAGTTCTTTAATTTCTCCTCCCCCCCCATCACAACCCCAACTCTACCTTACAAATCTGGCTAGACCAGAGCACGTACACTGGTATAAATCAGACGTGGAAACACAAGGAATCCAGGAAAGACAAACCCCTCAGGACCAATAATGACAGTAGCGATACCAGGAGGGGAAGTGGAAGGTGGGGGAGGAAGGGGGAACTGATCACAAGGATCTACATACGACCTCCTCCCTGGGGGACAGACAGCAGAAAAGTGGGTGAAGGGAGACACCATACAGTGTAAGACATGAAATGATAGTAATAATTTATAAATTATCAAGGGTGAGGGAGGGAGGGATAAATGAGCAGCTGACACCAAGGGGTCAAGTCGAAAGCAAATATTTTGAGAATGATGATGACAGCAAATGTACAAATGTGCTTGGCACAACGGATGGATGTATGGATTGTGATAGGAGTTGTGCGAGCCCCCAATAAAAGGACTAAAACAAAAAAAGGTTCATTAGTTGATTTCCTTAAGGTCAAACACTTGGTAAAGCTATAGGGTATCTGCTGACAACTGGCTCCCTCCATGATTTCCAGCCACCCCGTGTCCTTGGAGGCAACCACCGCTAGCCCACAGACCATCAGCCCTTGCAGAGATGTGCCTGTCCTGCATGTGGACGGCCATGCTGGAGGACGGACAGAGTCAACACCTGCCCTTTCTCTCTTGCATACCTCCTCCTCGCCGACGTGCCCACTGCTTTTTCACTTTGAAACTGGGCACACCCTGGCACTTCTCCCTCCCTGGCCTGGCCGGCAGGCCCCCTGGGGGAATGGGAACCAGGCGTGTCTGAGCTTCTCAACCTTGGGACCTAGAGCTGGGGCAGCTGCTGTTAGGACACCTGTTTCCTGCTGAGCCATTCAGCTGTAGGCCAGGGCATCCTCATGGCCTAGAGCTCTCTGTGCTAAGATGCAGATAGTGTGGGTGAGGTCCCCACCCTCTGGCCCAGGTGTCAGCCTGATGAGTGCAGCTGCCTGTGCTTTGCTTCTGGCCAGCTCCCCCTTCTTTCCCTTGTGAGCCACCAATCAGTCAGTAAGACCTCCATCCTTTGCTTTCCATGTCCGCCTTCTTCCCACCATGAACCCTGTCCCCTTCCCCCTCCACCCCCCTCGGAAGTCGTCTTTCAGCACTTCTCTTCCTTGTTGGCTTTGACCTCCCAACACTAGTCCCTCCCCCTCCATCCCCCATCTCATCTGTTTTGGCCTCTGGGGCTACCTTCACTAATTCGTTGCCCCTTCATGGCAATTCTGGGTGTTGTACCTCCGGCCTAGATGCCTCTGTGGATAAAAGAGAAAGTCGAGATGCTTCCAACTCTTGAAGACCTTCTGTGACTGTCCCCTGCCGCCTGCTCTGATCTCCACACACCATCTCCGTCTGAATACGATGACTCCCCCACTCCCACCCCCCTAACACTTACTGCCCTAGAGATTGAAAAATTGGGTACTGCCAAGAAATCATGGGCCCAGCACACCATTTTTCTTTCTTTGCCCAGAGGTCATGCTGAGGTTGGGGTTGAGGGCCAAGTAGTGGCGGTGGAGTCGTGACAGCCAGCGTGCACAATGAGTGACAGAGAGGAGATGTGAACTCCTGCGCTCTGACAGCAGAACCAGGGAGCTTCGGAACCGAAGGACTCACCACTTTGTGGAGCTAAAACCTTATCGGATTGTCAGTGGCACGGGCCGCTCCCTCCACTGTGCGGGGGGCTTGTTGGGTGCACAGTGACTGAACGGATGGATGGAGTCATGCTGGAAACCTCGGGCGGCTGTGGATCAGGAGAAGGACATGGTTTGGGTCAAGGGTTGGCGGAGTAGAAACAGGGAGACCCCTCAGAAGCTGATGGGGACCTGGGTTGGGGGATAGTGTGGTTGAAGGGCAGGTCTGACACTGGCTGATGCCCCTGGGCTCTCTCTTGGGTGCCAGATGCAGGGCGGGGTCCTTGTGACAGGCCACCATCACTCTCTGCGGGAGAACCACCTGCACAGCTCAGCACAGGGCAGGGCAGGTGCTCTGTGGGGGCAGGGCTGGGCTGGACACCTGAATCTTGGGAAAAACGGGGATGGAGAGAGAGTCCCTTGGAGGGTCTCTGTCACCCTTCTTTTCAACCACAGCGAGAGGCAGGCCCCGGAGGACGACAGATGGTGGCTTTGGAGGCAGACAAGTCAGAGTGCTTAGCGGTGTGGCCGTAGTAAATGGCTATGATAACGTAGTAGGATGGTGAGGATGGTATGAGGATCCCAGAGGCACGATCTGTAAAGGACTGTCCCAGGATCAGAGCATCGTGCCTGCTCCCTTCAGGGGAGCCACTGACGGTGGTGATGGTTGAAGCCAGGCTAGAGGTTTGGAACCTGCTAGAAGCCCTGGTGTGGTAACGGCTACTCGTTGGGCTCTGATCTGCAGGGTCATAGTTGAAAACCATCAGGCGCTCTGCAAGAGGAAGATGGAACTTGTGATTCCCCTGAACAGCAACAGTTGCAGAAGCTCCCAGGGGCCAGATCTGCCCTGTCCTGTCGGGTGGTTATGGACCCAGTGGTTTGGGTTTGAGGAGCAGATCCGAAGCATGAATGGTAGGTGAGAGGAGGGGCTTCTGGACCAGCCATCAGAGTACCCATGACTCACAGACCTTCTGAGGTCCAGCCCTGGTGCAACTGTCCATGGCACCTCAGTGGACAGGAGTGGAAGGACCAGGTCAGGAGAGGATTCTCTTGCTTTTCCAGCTTGTCCAGTGAGGTGGCCATGTTGCCAACTCACCTGTCCCTCAAGACGGTGCCGACCTCAACAGCTATGAGTATAGGTGGACAGGGTGGCCCGAGGCTGGCATGTGGAGGAGAGGAGAGTCCCCTTAGCCCAAATCCCAAATGGACGTCTCGAGTGTCCCGACAGTCTCAGGACCTGGGGATTGACCAGGTCAATCTGACTTCTGGGCCGTGCCAGGCTGAGGTCGCTGGTGTGTGTCCGTCAGCAGGCTCACAAGTGATGAGGGACAGAGAAGGTCTCGGCGTCCAGGCAGCCATTGTGGATGGGCTTATCTGGATTAGGCTTTTCGTGTGAAGGGGAAAAAGGAGTATGTTTTGTCACCAAGGGGGCATCAGGCTGGAAACACAGTTGGCGTTCCCCGAAATCTCCGGCACTCTCCCCAGTGGATTTATTACTTTCCTGAGAGGCGTCCAGGTGCTCTCTGTTATGATAGCAAGTGGTGAGACCAAGTTAGCTGGAAATGGCATAAACAAACACACTAAAAATAACTGGATTTGAGGCGGCTTGGCACCCACTCCGGCATGCAGGCTGTCACCGCTCAGCCCGAGACAGGAGGTGGGCACCATCAAAGGCCTCTCCCCTGCAGCCATGGGGCGTCCTTGGGCTTGGGTGTGGCAGAGTCTTCCTTTCTGCCTCACTTCCTCCCACTGCGGAACTCTGGGTTGCCTGGGGACAGGGGTGCCAGATGGTGCCTGAGGCCCAGAGGAGGGGGTGCAGTGGGCCCGGATGTACGGGAGGCCGTTTATGTCTGTTTGGAAGAAGCCGGGCCAATATTTGGACATCTTTATGGTTTGGGCAGTGTGGTGGCTTCACCCAGGGGAGCCTGGCTTGATTCTGAGCCTGTGGTCTTCTGCTCAGTGGTCCCAGAACAAAGGGAATATCTACCCCCCTCATGCAGAGGCTTTGAAGAAGAACAGGGCGGGGTGGTTGGGGTGGTGGGAGGGAAGGCGACACCTGTGTGTTGTGAGCCCACTTCTCTGGAGTGCTTGCTGCCGCTGCAAGGAGACGTGGGCTGTCTTTGATCTAACATGTTCTCATGGTCGACTTACAGGAGAAATGTCTGCAAAACATTCGCAGGCTCATCCAGGAATGAGAGAGAGGGGCAGGAGAACCTGAGTCTGATATGAGTGGGACGGACATGATGGTGGAGTATGGAAGGATTAGTAGTGCGTGGTAGGATGCTTGCTCCCGACCTGGGAGCCTTGCATTTGGCCCCTGGCCAGGGCACCTCATACTCAGCCACCACCCATCTTCCAGGGGATGCATGGGTATGTCCATGACAATGAATTGGTTTCAAGGCCAGACCAACGAGGAAGAAAGGTCTGGTAATCTGCTTCTGAGAACCAGCCAATGAAAGCCCGTGGATCTCAACCCTACCCCGAGACTGATCTCCGGGATGGTGCAGGGTCAAGCAGAATTCTGTTGCACGGTACCGACGGTCAGGGTTTGAACTGATGCTTGCTAATGACAATGACAGTGACTGATCACAGCAAAAGACCCAGTCATGAGAGGAAGAAGACGAGGGGCACGTTTTAGGCACTCCTACTTCCGGGACCAACTTCCGCCTGCTTTGTTGGTGGTCTCAGTGCCTGTTGGTCAGTGAGAATGTCCTCGCAGAATATAGTTCTGTGTCCCCTTTTGCTCACAGAAACCACCTACTCCATGCTCCTCCCTGTCACGTAGTAGGGCTGTATGTCCGCATGCGCTCCTCCCCACCCCGTGTTACCCTGTCCCAGTGACCTGTCTGAGCCCGTGAAATGTGAACAGACACGATGTGTGGAAACCACACCTGCGGGGTATGATTTGTTCCCCTTCTCTTTCGTGCTGATGCAGCATTTCAGATGGCGGTGGGGAGGTCAGTCTGGAGGACCAGAGGGAGGCTCAGCCCCGGTTGGCCCACAAGGGGTGTGTGGTGAAAAGAAGAAGTCGAGCTTTGCGGGTTTAAGTGGGACTGCTGGTCACTGCAGCATAACCTAGCTCATCTTGGGGGCATGAGTGGAGGGAAAGCCGGGCACAACAGAAGAAAGAAGGCCCGGATCAGAGCTGATGTTTCATGGAGGCGGCTGCTGCTGCTTGTCATCACGTGGACCCCGACTCTGGCGACCTCCTGTGTGAGGGTCCACCAGAACGTATCGCCGGGGTTCCAGCTCATCACACCCGTGGGCTGATGCTGCACAGCATGTGCTCAGGCGTGTGAGCGGTGGATGGTTGCAGACCCGTGCTCTCAGGAACACACTCCCCGTGGTCTGCTTGGATGACCTTGAAAAAGCCCATCTGAGCGGAGCTGTGTCTTTGGCGCGGGGGACCTGCGGGCCCAGGTAGAAGGAAGGCAGCGAGTGCTGTCAGCTCAGTCGGGTATGCTGATGGTTGGGGGAGAGGTGATCTTGTAGGAAGACGTTTGAGGAGAAGAGAAGGCTGCCTTGGGGAGGGAAAGGCCAGCAAGGTGGTGCAGGGGATTCGTGGTTTGGCTTTATCGTGACAGAAGTATCTGCTCCTTCTCGGAGGGTTGCCAAGCCGTCTTATGGGCGTTTTATTGGGAAACCTTCCCCTTCCATGTGACAGCTCTGATCCTTCTCCTCAGACTTCTTTTTTACTCCTGAAACGGAAAGAGCATTCGAAAGGAATCTCACTTGAGAACCTCAAAGAGCAGGAACTTCCATTTTGATAAGGCATCAATCCAAAGGGGCAGATTTCTTTTTTATGACATGGGGGATGGTGGTTAAAGAGATGAAAGCCTGCCTTCAGAAATCAAGAGACCCAGATGAAAGTTGTATTGAAAAGCAATTGCTTCACATTCTGATATTCTTGTTTACGAAGTGTCTCTATGGCAGTGTATCTCCAGGTTTTCCAGTGGCTCATTCCTCAGAAGTGGATAGTCTGTTATTCCTCCTTTGTTGTCTCTTGTTAGCGCTGCTGAAACCCGTTCACTCTGGGTGAGCCTGCTGGCATTTCAAAGATCAGTGACACAGCTTCCTGAAGCACCGCAGCCCCCGAGCCAGCGCAGTATGTCAAACGGACAGACAGAGGGGCTCCCCCAGAAGGACACTTGTGAAGATGGCGCAGAGATGGGCAGTGCTTCGTTCTATCCCGCACAGGCTCTCTAAGTCAGCACCAACCCCGTGCACCCCACCACAGCGGGATGGTGTAGCAGTGCTCTGCCGCTTCTCCTCATGTAACAGAATGAAGTGTTGCCTCGTCCCGAGCCATCACCAGGACCTTTGATGCGTCTGAACCCATCGTGGGGGACAGTGGGATAATCCATTTCATGGAAGGTTGTCCTTCTGCTCAGTGGCCAGGGGTGATTTGATGGCTCTTCCAGCCATCTTTTTTGGAACTCCTACATCATGACTGGGACCGAGAAGGTGGGAGAAGACACGGAAAAGATTGTATAATTCTATCGGGAGGGGTTGTTAATGAGGTTCGTTGTGATTATCATCCTGCTGTGTATGAATGGCGTCAGGTCAGAAGTGGGAAGGGCGTGGGATCTCTCATGATCAGCAAGAGCCAGGAGGGACAGAACAGTCAATACACAGAGAGGACCAGATGACCAGCTCCACTATGAGACACGATGTCCTTTGTTGCCTGAAGGACCCTACAAGGGGCAGCATTGGAGACACGGTGTCAGGATTGCAGATGTCTGACCGCACCACACCGAGAAAAACACTAAGGGTGTGCAGCAGAGCAGTGGGGGAGCAGAGCAAAGAAGTCTTGAGGGAATGCCAAGGATAGACTTTGGGACCAGGGCATGGAACCCCATCAAACTCTACTGGAGGTCCCTCCTAGAGGTCAACAAACAGACTTTGAACCATTTACAGGTTTTGCTTTCTCATTACTTTTATTTACTTATATATGCTTTCTGGACATTGTTTTTTTTTCTTGTAATTTTCATTTCATTTTCTTTGGTTGCTTCCTCTTGCTATGTCTTGTTTTTTTTTTTTACATATTATTATCTCTGCATGTCTATCTAGATGAGATAGGCTGGATGATTAGTCTGGAGGAGAAAATGAGGGGACTGGTGGTTTCTGGGGGGACATGGGAGTTGGGGACGTGGGGGAAAGGAGGTGGTGTTGACCAATCCAGGGACAAGGGAACAAGTGATCCAAAATCAGTGGCTAGGTGGGAGCAAGAGGTCTGGTAGGGATTGCTCAAGGCTAGGGTAACTGAGAAATGACTGAAACCAAAAAGGAAGGCTGAGCATGATAGTGGGATAAGAGGAAAGTAAAAGGAAAGAGAGAAAAGAACCAGGAGGCAAAGGGCATTTGCAGAGGTCTAAATACAAGCATGTATGTAGGTAAATACATTAATATATGAAGATGGGGAAATAGAGTTATATGCACATATTATAGGTTCAGTATTAAAGCAGCAGATGGACATTGAGGCTCCACTCAAGTACTTCCTCAATGCAAGGACACTTTGTTCTATTAAACTGGCATTCCATGATGCTCACCTTCCTGACATGATCACTGAAGACAAAATGTGTGCATATGCAATCGTGGTGAAGAAAGCTGATGATGCCTGGTTCTCAGAAGATATAGTGTCTGGGGTCTTAAAGGATTGAAGGTAAACAAGCAATCACCTAGCTGAGAAGCAACAAAGTCCACATGACAAAAGCATACCAGCCTGTGTGACCATGAGGTGTCATGGGATCAGGAATCAAGTATCCAAGAACTAAAAATTGTGTTATTGTAAATGAGGGGGAGTATACAGGTTTGGGGACCCAAAACCCATCTGTAGTGAATGAACTTCCCCTTACAGAGGGGTCGCAGGGAGGAGATGAACCAGTGTGCAAGCAATGATGAAGCATCCAATGTTCCTCTAGTTCTTCAAAGCTTCCTCCTTCCACTATCACGATCCCAATTCTACCTTACAAATCTGGTTAGACCAGGGGATGTACCCTGGTACAGATAGGCGCTGGAAACACAGGGGAATCCAGGACAGATGATCCCTGCAGGATCAGTGGCGAGAGTGGGGATACCAAGAGGGTGGAGGGAAGGTGGGGTAGAAAGGAGGAACCGATTACAAGGACCTACAAATAACCTCTTCCCTGGGACACGGACAATGGGAAAGTGGTTGAAGGGAGACATCGGAAAGTGTAAGCTATGACAAAGTAATAATAATTTATAAATTATCAAGGGTTCATGAGGGAGGGATTGGTGGGGAGGGAGGGGGAAAATGAGGAGCTGATGCCCAGGGCTTAAATAGAAAGCAAATGTTATGAGGATGATGAGGGCAACGGAGGTACAAATGTGCTTGACACACAATGGATGTAAGTATGGATTGTGATAAAAGTTGCGTGAGCCCCCCCATAAAAGGATTTTTTAAAACAGAGCCAGGAGGGCTGAGCCCCGGTGGCCTAAGTGGTTGAGTGTGGAACTGCAGCCCGCAGGCTTGGTGGTTCAAATCCAGCGGCAGCTGGGTAGCGCCCACAACCACCAGAGGCAGTGATGCCCACACCAAAAAAAAAAAAAAAAAAAAAAAGAGCCAGGAGTGGAGTGAATCTTTTGGACCCTGAGACACCAGTGTCCCCGAACACCCTCGGTCCAGGAGATGGCCAGGCTGCCAGGGGAGACGCAGAGGAGCAGCAGCAGACCAGGAGCCAAAACACCAGGCGGCTTGTTGCATTGGACTTCCCTTGCAGCTCACAGAGGAATTGAAACTGAATTCCCTTGGGCAGTTAGTTGGGGGAGCTAGGTTTGCTGATCCACGGAGCTAGAACTGAGTGCCTTTGCACGGAGACTTAGAGCAAAGTAGCATGTCCTTTGGGCATTTATCGGCAGTCCTAAAAGAGCCCTGTAATATTGCCAGAGGCAATAAGACATCAAGGCAGAGGCCTGACCAAAAGGGGAGGGCCAGAGAGAGAGGCCTGCCCAAGAGCGAGCTGTCCTGACTGAACAACTAGCTGTATCCTTAGCATTTCTCCCCTGTTGACTTTGGCGCCTGTTAACTTCCTTAACAAACCTAACTGTGAGTATTATCCGTGAGTCTTGCGTGGCCGTTGCAATGAATGACTGAGCCAACTACAAGTCGGGAGTGTCGCGGGAGAGCTGGCTGGTGTCAGAACCGATCAGGAAGCTTGGAGGTGGAGGCCTGTCTGACTTCTTCGACCTTCTAAGCATCCGCAGTGGGTGGCTGTTTCTGCCGATGGTGATTTTATGCCGATGGTAGGGTTCCAGGAGGTCAGACTGCCCTTCTCCATCCTTTCACACTGAGCCTCTACCAAACGTGTCTTTTTCTAGCAATTGGTCTTTCCTGCTGACGTGTCCAAAGTCCGCAGATGAATCTGTCCAGAGTCTTTATGCTTACTCGCTCGCATCAATTGTACTGGCCTATTAATTGAACGAGCCACAGTCACCCCCACTGTAGACTCTGGATACTTCCTGTTTCCTTTGCTGGAGGAAAGAGGGTCCTGGGTCTGGGTTTGTCTGGCCCCATCTCTGGTTGCCGCCTTACACTTTCTTTCTTTTGATAGTAAGAGTAGTATTTTTATTCTACCTCTCCTGCCTTCCTTCACTCCACTCCCCATAGAAGACCAACACCCTGACACCTTTTCCCTCTAATTCCTATGGCAATATTGCAATGAGAGAGAGAGAGTGAGAGAGAGAGAGAGAGAGAGAGAGAGAGAGAGAGAGAGAGAGAGAGAGAGAGAGAGAGACTGCCATTAAGTCGATGCCAACTGACCCTACAGACAGGGTAGGACTGCCCCAGTGGGATTCCAAGACTGTCACTCTGTACTGGAATCAAAAGTCCCCATCATTCTCCCCGGAGCAGCTAGTGGTTTCGAACTGCTGCCTTTGTGGCTCACAGCCCACCTACTTCGCCACCTAGGTTCCTCAAAGCACTGTAGAGATTTTCTAAATAAAAGTACAGGACATGTTGCAAATGATCATGTCCTCCTTACATAGGGGCTACTGGAATCTTCCCTGGCCCGTTCTGATTCCAGTGCCTGTGCTGCTTCCCTGGTCACCCCTGTGCCAGAATGCTCTCCCACAGGTTGATGCACACCTCCTGCAGGTCGACGGAAAGAGTGGCCACCTCTGTGAGGCCTCTGGCTCAGAAAAGGTTGGTGGCATCTTCCTGTGTGCCCTGCAGTTCTCGGCTCACCCTCTGTGGGGGCGCTTATCTCGCTGACCCGAGTTCCCTGCTCCCTTGCTTCGAACCCCCCCTCCCCACGCCCCAGGCTATTGGTGCAGGGCTCTTATCTCAGCGGCCTCGCTCACTGCCTGGCACGTGGCCTCTACCCTGCCAGTGGTGGTTGGGTGATGAGAGATGTGGTATCTTCTTCAGAGGGCTGAAGGGCTCTCAGCCAGAGGAGGAAGTGCCCGATGGTGTGCGTGCCCTCAAGTGCCAGGATGCATAGTCCCGTGGACGTTTGAGGAAGACCCTTATGTTCATTAGGCCAACCATGGACTCGACATCTCGGGAAGTGGTAAACTTCTGGCCTCTGAAGGTGTGTTAGTACAGGTAAACTAGAGAAACAAATACATAGACTCACATATGGTTATAAGGGTATGGTTTCTATGCAAGAGGAATAGGACATTAAAAAAACATCCCAACCCAGTCCGGTTCAAAGTCATAAGTCCAATATTAGCCCATATGCTTGATACCAGTCTATAACGTCTCCTTCCAACTCTTGAAGTCACAGGCCAGTGGGTGCAGAATCCTGGCACTGACAGGGGTCTCCCCATGGTTCCTCGCTTCCAGGACTCAGGGTCCCTCAACAGCATCCAGTGGTGGTAGAAGCAACTCAGCACTGGCAGGGGACTCCATGCGGCTTCTCCAGCTTCAGAGGTCTGGTTCCTTCAGGGCAAGGCCATGTGGCTTCTCCTCCAGCTCCTCGGATGCTGCCATCTTGTCTTCTCCGTAGTTTGTTGTCTCTGAGACTGACTCCCAATAACTGGGGAGATAGCGTCTCATCTCCTTGAGGGAACTATCACAAGATTTCCCAGAAGTCTCAGGAGAAGGCCATGCCCACACAGAGGCCTCATTGGCTACTCAATGGCTATCTCCAGATTAACAGGCTAGACTCCACCCTTACATCTCAATCATGAAGTTAACATAAGCACATGACCGCCACAGAAGGTCTGTGGGCAGAGAAGGCATGAGACCCTCTCTTCCCAAAGGGAGGTTGAAGCATGAACTCTTGCAGCCTTGGTCAGAGATTTGACTAGAGTCCTGCAGACAGGAGGAGGAGTTGAAGGGCAGTGTAAAGATCCCAGGTGTTTCCCAGATGGAGGGGGAGAGTCTGAGGGTGCCAGCCTGCTGGATGCACATGACCCAACCCCGCAGGCCTTGTCTCATTGATCGTTGGGCCTGAGAGCTTATTCTGACTTCCCAGAACCCTGGTGATGGGAGAAGGGAGCTCAACCCATGCTGGTGTGAAAATGCTTGTTCCATCTCTTGGGTAGCAGCTTGGACAACCTGCGTGGGACTGTGCCACGCCCAGCCCCGGGCCTCTGGCATCCCCAATCTCTTGTGCCCTGGTGGGATTTCCTGAGGGAAGCACCCCACTCCTCATTCTCTCCAAGAGCCCTGGAGAGCCCTGGCAGATAGATAACCCCACTTGGTCCTGGATTTTTTCCTTTTGCTTCTTGGATATGTTGCTCTTCTCAGCTGTGTATTTGTTTTAAAGCTTTCTCTTACAATAAAATGACTTCTTAATGAAAAAGACTGTTCTATTGTAGCTTGTGTGAAGTTTTGTAGAACAGAGCAGTGCTCCCTTCAAACATCTCACTGACTCTGACCCTCCAGATAGAACATCGCTTGTCCCAGCTCTGCCCTGCCCCTCCAGTTTCCAGTCCTCCTCCTGTCCTCACCTGTTGAACGTATCCTTGGGTAATAGTCCTGGGTTTCCAAATGACCCCCAGACCAGGAGGAAGCAGAGGATAATAATAACAAGAAGGCAGGTTGTTAGTCCTAATGCGGTCCCTTTGGCTAAGGGCTTCCATGAGCCACATGTCTCAGGCCCTGTGAGAAGCTTGCTAATTTTGATCCTTAGGACTCCATAACCCTGCCTGCACCTTCAAAGAATGGCCTTGCCCCGCTCACTCTCCACGCTCACTCTGGGTTCCGGTGTTGCTAGATTGCATCCCGACCTATCCCCCGTGCCCAGTGCAGCCCTTGTCAATGTTTTCAGTTGCTGGCTGTTGATGTGTATCTCCTATTTTGACCTTTAACCCTGCTCTCTGACCCCCCCCACCCTCACTTTCTCTGAGGCAGTTAGTGACCCATCTCCCACGTTGGTGCAAGTCCACTGGCTGCGGGGCCGAGGTAGTGAGCATCACGCCTCATCTCCCCTCTGAGGGCAGACAACTGCTGCTTGGCCCCAGTGCCAGCCTGGTGCCAGGCCCATGAGTGGAGGCTGGTCAGTGCTCCCTTCCCCACTCCCCACTCCCCAGGGGCCTGCTCTAGTCCTGCTGGAGTCGAGAAGTCCACAGCGTCTTCCCTGGCAGGGGTTGACATTGGTATGCCCTGCTGCTCAGCGACCTCGCTCTGCCCCATGACATCAGTGCTCTGGCGGACTGCCCTGCATGGGGTGTGGTGCGCTGCAGGGCTGTCCGAGCTCGTTCTTGAGGTGGGTGACACAGGCCTGGCTGAGCAGGAAGCGGAGAAACATCCCAGCAGGAGGGCGGTGGGGGTGGGGTGAAGTGAGGGGGTAGCTCTTGTTTCCAGAAGAAAGGTGGGCCCTGGCTGGGCAGGAGTAACTCACCTTATCAACCAGGGGGGTGGGAGTGCGGGCGGGGGTTGGGGGGTGGGGGCTGGGAGCAAGAAACTGAGCCGTGGCACTACAGTGGGCGTGTGACTTTGCAGGGGCCTCTTGCCCTACAGCTCAGCTCTCCTGTGAAGCTGCCCAAAGGGGACCGCTCTCCCCACTGCCCTGCCCAGCATTGTGGACTTGTTTGTGGGGTGGGGGTGGGTTGAGCTGGGTGGCATGTGCAGCATCTCCTGCTTTACTCCTTCATCCCATTCAGAGCACCTATTGTGTGCCGGGTGTTGAGTAGGGCACACTTGGTCCTGCCCCTTGTGGGCTGTAGAGCGAGGGATTCACCCCGAGGAAAGGGGCAGGAGGAGCAGGGGCGAGAGGGGTAGGTCCCCCTGAGATGTCATCTCTGCTAAAGTATGATCTCAGCTTCCAGTGGTTCTCCCAGGGGGTTTGAGCCTTTGGGTCTTGCAAGACTCAGTGAGCCCAGCTGTGCTGTAATGCAGGATAATACCACGTCACGTGCTAAAACTAGATCCAAGGTATAGCATGTATCATAGTCCTCATATAATAGTGTGTATAAATATATATACTATAGATAAAATATAATGCACCCAGAAATAAACGTTAAAGTAATATAAAACATCAGCATATGATGTTGAGGGGCTGCTGAATTGATTTCTGACGCACGCCGACCCTCTCTGGCAGAGTGGAACTGCCCCAGAGGGTTTTCTTGGCTGTGATATTTATGGGAACAGGAGGCCACCAGGTGTTTCTTCTGCAGAGCAGCTGGGTGGGTTGGTACGACCACCCTTTTGATGTACAGCATTTTCCAGCTACATTTTGCTCACATACACAAACTTGCCCTGATCTCAAATCTGAAGTTGCCCTCCCTACCTTCTCTTCTATTTCCCCATTACCTTCATAGCACCCCCTCCGCTATCTGGTGTCAGTTCACTCATTTGGTGCTTGTTTCCCACTGGATGGCTCCCGTTAGCATGGGCGTGTCACGAAGCCGTGGATCTTGTCAACCTAGCTCACTTTTAATCATCCGTTCCCAGAACAGACCTAGCCGAGGGTAGGGATCGATAGGATGGAAGCATAAATTGCACATGGATGCAGACAGCAGCCTGGCGAATTAGGTGTTGTAGTTAAACCGCTTTCCAGATGCAGAACAGAAAGCTCAGTGAGATGACACTCTGGGCCCCCACGACTCAGCTGGTAGATTTGAACCCCTTGGCTAGGTTCCATGGGCATAGGTGTCATCTGGTGACACGGTGGGTGGGTTGGCCCCGGGCATGCAGAAGGACTGTGTGCAGGCAGCAGCCATTTGATTGAGATGGAAAGGCTTTGTAGGAATTTTGCTTTATAGGCATATAAAGGCCTTTATTACCCATAATGGGAACAAGGGTCCAGAGAGGGTGCTAGTCTACTTTCGATCAAGGGCTTTGCTGGCGGCCCCTGTGGAGGCTGTGGCTCCTGGCCCTGCTCCGAGGAGACTGGACCCCAAGGAGAAGGAAGAGGCAGCCAGCTTTGGGCAAGACCCTGAGACTGGGGCAGGCTGGTTAGCAAGCCATCCTGGAGCAGCACCCAGGTTTCAACGGCCTCTGTGGGAAAGGGGATGTGGTGGAGCTCATTAAGCAGGGCGGGGAACTGCTTCCAATTATCAGGGTGAAAGCAAACAGAAGGAAGCGTCTCACCGGGCTGCCCAGGGGTCGAGCTGTGAGAACTTTCCTGCATGGCCAGGATTGGCCAATGGGTATTTGGAGCACGAACAACAAGGACGGGGCATGAGCTGGTCTGCAGATGCGTGGGGTGGGGGTGGGCTCCTTAGTAATCCCCATGCTCCCCCTCCCTCTCCCCCGACAGCCCAGGGGAGTCAGGGAGATGAGCAGGGAGGTAGGGTTTGGTTTGCATGGACTCAAGCAGGAGGGTCCTGGTGGAGCCCACACCTACCCCCAGGGCCGGAGAAGACTTTGGATTTGGCTTTCCCCAAAGGTATATGTGAGGTCTTGGGTTGAGAGCAAAGTTGGTGGTCAAGTTCAGGTGGGCATGGTTGGTAAGCATTTGTCTGGATACCTTGTCATCAGATCCACTTGCGGGCCAGGCACCAGGACCACGAAGCAGAAGCCCACAGGAGGCTTGCTTTGTTTTTGTTTCGGCCCTGGGACCTGAGGGTAGGTGCAAGGCTCCCTGCTAGTCTTAGTCTTCATGACATCAGCCATGCTCTGATGCTGCCCCTGATAAAGTAGGTGGTGGAGACCTCCAAGGGGCCCAGGGCCACAGTGAGCTTAACCATCAGGCTGCTAACTAAGAGGTCCCTGGTTGGATCCCACCAGCCACTCCCCAGGAGAAAGACGAGGCTGTCTGCTTCAGAAATGCCTTCAGACTTCGACCTGCTCTGTCTACTCTGTCCCCCAGGATTGCTACAAGCTAGAACAGACTTAAGGGCAGTAGGTTTTAAGACATTTTATTTGGAGGCTTCAAGGCGAGAGATGTGGGGCTGGCCCCCTGGGGAGACTGGACCCCTCTTGCTTGAACAGGCCTAGTTCATCTCGGCCTCCTCAGGGCTCACTCCAAGCTGACTTGAGTCTGCCACTACCCAGCCATTGCACCCTGAAGGGAGAAGCCATTCCATCAGGCAGACGACCTGCTCTGGGGTGATCTCACTTGTCGACCTTTAGATTTTGATAGCAAGTGCTAAATGAAGCCACTCTCCCCCCTCACCCCAAACCAACCAAGCCAGTTGTCATGGAGTTGATTCTAACTCATGAGTGCCGAGTAGAACCCCTCCATAGGGTTTCACAACTGTGAGATTTCATAAGCATATGGCCGGATGTTTCTTCCGACGGGCCCTCTGGGTGGGTTCAAACTGCCAACCTTCTGATTAGCATCCGAGAACTTAGCCTCTTGTGTCACCTACCAACACCTAAATGCTTGTCAGGGATGCCAGACTCCGTGGCATTGGATTTGACTCATACTGGCACCATGTACAATGGTCTTATGCCATTCCCACAGTTGTTAGGTCTGCCTTTCTGTTTCACTGACCTTCTGCTTTGCCAAGTATGATGCCCCTTTTCAGGGACTCGTCTCTCTTGGTAACACATCTGAAGTATGTGGGATGAAGTATTCATCTCCTCTATTCTAAGGAGCATTCTAGCTATTCTACTTCCCAGACAGACTTGCCTGTTTGTGTTGGTCGGGTAGACCTGAGAAACAAATTCATAGACACGCATGTGGATAAGGTTTCTATACAAGAGGAATGGGACATTGAGAAAGTTATAAGGAAAAGGTTTTTATATAAGAGGAAATGGAACATTTAAAAGCATCCCAACCCAGTCCAGTTCAAAGTCATAAGTTTGATATTAGTCCATATGCCCGATACCAGTCTATAAAGTCTCCTTCTGATGCATGAAGTCACAGGTCAGTAGGTACAGAGTCCCGGCGCTGGCAGGGGTCTCCCCATGACTTCTCACTTCCAAGGCTCAGGGTCTATCAACAGCATCCAGGGTTGATAGAAGCAATTCAGCGCTGGCAGGAGCCTCCATGTGGCTTCTCCAGCTTCAGAGGTGTGGTTCCATCAGGGCAAGGCCATGTGGCTTCTCCTCTGGCTCCTCCAGCTCCTCAGACACTGCCATCTTGTCTTCTCCATGGTTTGTCATTTCGGAGACTGATTCCCAACAACTGGGGAAATGGTCTCTCATCTCCACGAGGGAAATATCTCTGTGATATTTCCCAGAAGTCTCAGGAGAAAAATCATGCCCACACAGAGGCCTCATTGGCTACTCAATGGCTATCTCCAGATTAACAGGCTAGACTCCACCCCTAGACTTCCAATCATGAAATTGACATCAAGCACATGATCACCACACTGTTCTTCTGGAAGTCCCTGATAATTTCAATATTCAGCATCATCATTAAAATGCATCAAATATTTTCAGTCCTCTTTATTCATGGTTCAGCCTTCACATGCCTATGAGACGATGGAAAATGTCATGGCTGGGGTCAGGAACACCTTAGTCCTCAAAATTTCATCTGTGCTTTTGTATATTTTAAAGAATGCTTGTGCAATAGACTTGCCCAACATACTGTAGCATTTGATTTTTTAAAAATTGCTGCCTCCATGGACCTTGATTGTGGATCCTAATAAAATGAAATCTTGGATAGCTTTGATATATTCTCAGTTTATCAGGATGTTGTCTTGTTGGTCCAGTTGTGAGAATTTCTTTCTTTATGTGGAATTGCAATCCATACTGAAGGGTGCAGTCTTGGATCTTCCGTTAGAACCTGAAGTCATCTTCACGTTCAAACAGCAAAGTTGCACTATCTATAGCTTGAAATAGCACAGGTCTTTAATTAGCCTTCCTCCAATTCTGATATCCCATTCTTTTTCATAGAGTCCAGCTTCTCAGATTATTGGCTCAGCACACAGATCGAATAAATATGATGAGAGGATACAATCCTGATGCAACCCGTTCCTGATTGTCAACCATGCAGTGTCCCCTGTCCCCTTGTTCTGTTTGAAGAACTGACTGACTCTTGGTCTGTGTACAGGTTCTGCATGAACACACTGAAAGGTTCTGGAATTCCCATTCTTTGTAATGTTTTTCATAGTTTATGATCCACACAGTTAAACGCATTTGTGTAGCGTAGCTAATAAAACACAAGTAAACATCTTTCTGGCATTCTGTTTTCGGACAAGATCCATTTGACATCAGCAATGATGTTCTTTGTCCTTGTTTTCTTCTGAATCCATCTTAAATTTCTTACTACTCTTTGATGTAGATAATACATAGATTATGTGGTTTAGTAATACATAGGGGATTGGAATTATCCCCTCCATTTTATACACTCAGGTGGGATGATTGCCTATGGACCCACAGTCTGTGGACCCAGCAGAGTGTGGATACTGTAGTGTGACTGCCTTCCTGGCTTGGTAAAGCAACTTTTCTTCTAGGGCCCCACCCCATCCCCAACACACACACACACACACACACACACACACACACACACACACCCTTTCCCTGGAGCAATTCTGAACTTTAAAAAAAATTCTTTGGAGGTGGAGTGTCAGGCGTCTTAGACGGTCTTCGCCAGGGAGGAGACTGAACGTTTGAGTGGGTGGGTGGGCTTACACTGTGGACTAACTGTTGCTTCTCTGTGAACACCAGGCCGGGGGATGAATGCTTTGGTGGATGAAGCGGGGGGAGTCCTTGGACGCCAGAGGCTTGTTGTAAAGGCTCGTTCCCAGAGTTCCGTTAGTCTTGGGGAGCTGCTTATCCAGTGATTGGAACCCAAGAAGACATTAGTGGTTCTCAGAGCTCTTGGCTACCTGAGTGGGACTCTGTCTCCTGCGATCTGTCTCCATAGACCACCCAGTGTGGTGGCTGGGCAGGGTCTCCTGGGTTAGTGCACACAGGCCTGCACAGCGTGGACAGACGGATGGATGCTCATTGGGCAAACTGGAGTGTTTCTTAGGATTGCGGCTTTGTATTTATTCCCACTAATCTGTTTCTCTTGCCTGTTTATAAAAATGCAGAGATCAAATAAAATATATCTGAGGCCAGAGCAAATGAAAAACACTTTGGAAAGAAGTATACACGAGCAAATATCTCCAAAAACCTAGCTAATCTGAGTTGCTCCCTCTGCCCAGGCCCTGCCTTTGAAGACTCCGCTTCTCCTACCATCTCCTGTAAAAGCCCTAGTGAGGCTTCTTGACATGAAGCCAAGGCTGGTGCAGGGTCTGCGTTGCGGCCTTGGCCCAGGAGCCCCGTGGAGCAGGAAGCTCTTCCTCGTTGGGGAAGCTGCCATCCGAGGCGCTTCCATCTATGGGTCCCTGTGGAACCGCGGGCGATATCACCACGTACTGGCAGGACCCCGGATGCCGAGGCAGGGGAATGCGGCAATCTAAACATTTACATTCTGAAAAATGGGAAATCGTCCACTTACATATAAATTAGCCTGGGCCTGACGGGTTTATTACATCCTGGAATGCTTTCATGAGCCTTTGCGAGAGTTCCGTGTTGCCGGCGCCCAGGCCTCCAGCTGGGGATGTCTGTGACATGCTCTTCGGGGAACCCACGGGAAGACACAGGCGGGAGGGACTCGTCCTCGGCTCCTGTGTGAAACGGGAACCAGGAAAACACCAGGCTGGGCCCTTCTACAGCCAAGGCACCCTGAACAAGAAGCATCCCCACGCTGATGCGGACACGTTGGTCAGGGAGGAGCCAGAGGCGGAAGCCCAATCAGAGGCGGTGACTGGAGGGCTCTTGCCTTTCCCGGCATGTGGAATGGGCCGCACAGCACATGCTGTGTGATTTCACAATCGGGTAGGATAAGACTCTTGCTGAGCATGCAGAGAGCAAAGTGGTGTAGCGAGAAAAGGCATTGCCGATGGGAACGTTTTCAGACCTGCGTTGGATGCGAACCGGTCTCCGGATGGTGGCTAGTCCAGCTTCAGACTTACAGTGGACAGCACAGCTCCAGGTTGCATGGCGTGGGCCAGTGTCCCGGGGGCTAGCTGACTGAGTCCCATGCTCAAAGACCTTATCATATCTAGGGAGTCGATGGGACAAACCCACAACTGAACACACACACATTTGTAATGAGTTATGAACTTAAGGAAAAATTTATTTCTACCTTGTATGTGACAAACACCTATCAGTGTAATTGTTGTTCTTGAACAGATGCTGAATAAATGGCTTTGGAGGGATTTCGTGTGTGACAACAGCTACCTTGTCCTGGTCTTGAGGAATGAGCCTGCATCACACAAGGCAGATCATTCTTTGGAGGGGTTGGGGGGGATATCTCCATGGATGGTTCTCAAACTTTAGTGTGTATCACAACCACGTGGAGATCTTCTGAAACCAGATGGCTGGGCCCTGCTTACCCAGAAACTTCAGGTTCATTCCCACATCTGCAATGGAGCCCCAGAGTTTGCATGTCTGCAAGTTTGGTAACCGGCACTGGTCTGGAGAACACCCTTTGAAGACCAGAGGTAGAGAATCAAGATGGCGGAGAATGTGAGCATCATGGGCAAAGGGGTAGAAGGGGTCAACGGGCTCCTTTACAGAGCTTCTCTGAGAACTCATTCATGCTTTGGAGCGAATGACAGACGACTCATGGGGATCCATGGTATCGTTTCCTTGTTTTTAGAGAGAAACCAGATTTCTATTATGAACAGAGCTGAAGAGTACTGACTTGTTTTGTGGGTTTCTGGTTCATTCAATAGACATCTACCAGTGTCTACCGATCCCAGCCCTGGGCATGATGCCTCATAAGGCATGATTCAGGCGGGCAGAATTCTGTTGGGACTGTCGCACCTCACAAATGTTGAGGAGACACTTCCTTGTGCCAAGGAGGGCTGGCCGGTGGGGGAGTTAAGGGACGGAGAAATGGTGTAGCCCTTGCCAGGGGTTGCTGGCAATCCTCTCTGCTTTTTCCAGACCCCTAATGCTTGGCTGACTTCCGTCCACCAGGAACAGCTTTGGATCCTTCTGGGAAGGGCTGTACTTCATGTAAGGGCCACTTTCTGTTCCTGTAAAGATTTGCAGTCTCAGATACTCTCAGCAGCAGTTCTGCCTTGTCCTGTAGGGTCACTGTGACTTAGCACTGACTCAGTGGTAGTGAATTAAAAAAAAAGTGAGGGCACATTTTAAGGAGCCACGATGACTTGTCAGGTAAGCTTTGGGCTGCCAACCACAAGGTGGTCACAGCTTCAGAAACTCTTTCTAGGGTGTCTACGAGTCAGAATCAACTCAGCAGCAGTGGGTCTTTGGGGTGGAGGGGCAACTCTGATACCCGGATAACTCTTTATGCCCTTGAATTTCCCCATGGCAGACTCTTTAAGCCTGAATGTCTTGATGACTAGACCTCGGCCTTGTCCCCTGGTCAAAGCCCACTGTCAGAGGACAGCTAATCTAGACAACCTACTGTGTGGTCCCTTGTCTCCTTGGCACTCGTCTCACACTAAAGAGTAATCTCAGAGTTGTACTTTGGACATTCAGGGGTGATTGCTTCCCTGGCAAGCAGCAAGCACGGACCAGAACAAAGAAGGAGCGCACTTGGGGTGTCTCTGAAAGGATGCCAGAAGGTGAGTCAGGCCGTCTGTGTTGTTTGGTGCCATCCAGTCAGCTCTGACTCAGAGAGATTTTATGTACAGCAAAGCAGAACCCTGCCAGTCCGAAGTCATCCCCATCGCTAGTGCCCTGGCGGAGCCATGGTGCAGTCATGACGTCAGGCATGCTCATGGACTGTCTTCTTCTTTTCTTCCTTCGTTCCTTCCTTCCTTTTCTTCTCCTTCTCCTCTTCCTCCTCCTTCTTCTTCTCCCCTCCCCAGGTATCCCACACTTCACCAATCATATTGTTTTGTTTTTGCCCAGGACTGGTCTCTCCACGATAACGTCATCCAAAGTACATGAGAGGAAGTCTATCCTTGCTTCTAAGGAATGTTCAGGCTGTACTTTCTCCAAGACAAAGTTGTCTGCCTTCCGGAAATCCATGGCATTTTCAAAAGGCATTACCCAAAGACAAATCAAATGCATCAGTTCTTCTCCAGTGTTCTTCACTGTTCAGCATTCACATCCATATGATGTGATTAAAAATACCATGATGTGGGTCAGGGGCGCTTTAGACCTCATCTTTGCTGTTTAATGCTTTAAAGAGGTCTCACGCAGCCAATTTGCCCAATTCTTTACATTGTTTGGCTTCTTGACTGCTGTTTCCAGGAGCATTGATTGTGGATTCAAGTCCAATGGAATCCTCGACAACTTCAATCTTTACTCGGTTTATCATGATATTTATTGGTCTGATGGTGAGGATTTTTATTTTCTTTGTATTTTTATTTTCTTTTTAACCTTCATACTGAAGGTTATGATCTTTGTCTTCATCCATAAGTGCTTGAAATCCTCTTCATTTGCAAGCAGCAAGGTTTTGTCATCTACTTAATACAGGTTGTTAATAACTCTCCCAGTCGTGATGCCATGTCTTCTTCATATACTCTAGCTTCTAGGATCACTGGTTCTCAACCTGTAGGTCTTGGCCACTTTGGGGGTCAAACGACTTTTTCACAGGAGTTGCCGAAGAGCATTGGAAAACACATGTTTCTGATGGTTTTAGGAACCGAGACCCTGTTCCTCTTCCACCTCCAGGTGGGTCCGCCCACATATGCACATCTGCCCACCTACGAATACCTGGTTTGAAGACTGTTACCCATGCTACACCATGCTTCAAGAAAAAGTTGTTCATTTATTTGTAATTATAAATAAATATTTCACACCAGATAATTGCATATTGCTTTGTAATTAATCACTGTGCTTTAATTATGTTCAATTTGTAACAATGAAAATACATTCTGAATATCAAATGTATACAAGATGATCCAGAACAGTAGCAAAATTACACTTATGAAGTAGCGATGGAAATGATTTTATGGTTGGGGTCACCACAACATAACTGTGTTAAAGGGTCACAGCATTAGGGAGTTTGACCATTTTTCTAGGATTTTTTGCTCATCACACAGATTGAATAAGTATGGGAAAAGGCTACTGCTCTGACACACCTTTCCTGATTATAAAGCTTGCAGTTTCCCCTTATTCATGCGTCATTGAATATTTTGTCCCAAACCAAAACAAACTTACTGACTTTTGGTCTAGGTATAGGTTCTGCTTGAGCATAACTGTTTTAGAATTCACAGTTTTTGAAATGCTATCCATAGTTTCATTTTTAAAAATCATTTTATTGGGGACTCATATAATTCTTATCACAATCCATTCATTCAGCCCTTGTGTCAAGCACGTTTGTACATTTGTTGCCATTATCATTCTCAAAACATTTGCTTTCTACTTGAACTCTTGGTATCAACTCATCATATTTTCCCCTCCCTTCCCATTCTACACTCCTCCATGAACCCTTGATAATTTATAAATTATTATTATTTTGTTATATCTTACACTGTCTGGCATCTCCCTTCATCCACTTTTCTGTTGTTCGCCCCATAGAGAAGAGATTATATGTAGATTCTGGTAATCGGTTCCCCCCTTCTATCCCACCTTCCCTTCAGTCTCCCAGTATTGCCACTCTCACCACTGGTCCGGAATGGATCATCTGTCTTGGAATCCCTATGTTTCCAGTTCTTAGCTGTACCAGTGTACATCCTCTGGTCTAACTGGATTTGTAAGGTAGAATTGGGATCATGATAGTCGGGTGGCGGGGGGGGTGGAGACGGGGAGGAAGTATTGAAGAACTAGAATAATGTTGTATGTTTCATGTTGCTACACTGCACCTTGACTGGCTTGTCTCCTCCCCGTGACCCTTCTGTAAGAGAATGTCTAGTTGCCTACAGATGAGCTTTGGGTCCCCAATTTGCACTCTCCCTCATTCATAATGATAAGATTTTTTGTTTTTTGATGCCTGATCTCCTCGACGCCTCGTGATCACACAGGCTAGTGTGCTTCTTCCATGTGGGCTTTGTAGCTTCTGAGCTAGATGGCTGCTTGTTTATCTTCAAGCCTTTAAGACCCCAGATGCTATCTCTTTTAATAGCTGGGTACCATCATCTTTCTTCACCACATTTGCTTATGCACCCACTTTTCTTCAGCAATCATATTGGGAAGCACACAATGACATGATTTTTAGTTTCTTATGATACCCACAGTCATATATTCCTTTGCGTAGTCAATAAAACCCACGTAAACATTTTTCATATATTCTCTGCTTTTAGCCAATACCCCTTTGATGTCAACAATGATCCCCCTTGTTTCCTGTCTTCTTTTGAATTCACTTAGAGTTTTTGGCAATATTTTTGCAATTTTAAAAAATTATCTGGAGCAATTATCTTCCAAATTTCTTTGCATACATTAGTGAATGTTTCAGTTTGTTGACACACTTCTACTGGCATTCTACTAATTCCTAAAGTCCTCTTTTTCACTAATTCCTTCAGTACAGCTTGGACTTCTTCCTCCAATAACACATTAGAATCTTGAACATATGTTTCCTTTTGAAATGGTTGAAAGGTGACTTTAAATGTATACACACATATGCATATACAATGATTATGCAATGCTGTCATTGTCTTTTGATGCTTCCTGAATCATTCAATATTTTTCCATAACTAAATTAAATACAATGCCATGGAGTTGATTCTATTAGTGAACCTTATAGAATCCTTCAATATTTCAACTTGAGGCTTATTTTTTTCCTTCAATTCTTTCAACTCGCGATGTATAGAGGTATTCTTCCCTTGTGGTTTTCTAATTCCAAGTCTTTGCACATCTCATATTGCATTGCTTTGTCTTCTTAAATTGCCTTTTGAAAATTTCTGTTCAGCTCTTTTCCTCTATCATCTTGTCCATTAGTTTTAGCTAGTGTGCATTCACTTACAAACAAGTATTAAGAGATCTTTTTTTTTCTCCCAAAATGAGGAACCAATACCAAGGGCTTTAATGGAAAGCAAATGTTTTGAAAATGATGAGGGCAATAAATGTGCTTGACATACAATTGATGAATGTATGGATTGTGATAAGAGTTGTATGAACCCCCAATAAAATAATTTTTTTAAAGAAGAAAGAAATGGGTAGCAGGGAAACAAGGCACTAACTTGACAAGGAAAGGGTATTTAAAGTTCCACAGGGAAAGAGGGACCAGATGTCAACCCAGTGACATCCACATCCAAAATGTGAATACAACATACTGTCATGAACTAGGGAACCAGTAGAGAGGTCTGAGGGGTTGGACCCCAACCCCAACTATGTGGGCAGCAGCCCCTCTCCCCAGAAGAATTTACTTCAGAGGACAGCACCGAAGCTGCAGCTCAGAGAGAGGGACAGGTCTGATCAGAGCACACGGAGCAAATGAAGGGGGAGGAAGAGAGAGTGGAGCACATCCTGGCCCCCCAAACCTTGAGGATGATATCTCTGCCCAGAACAGCCAATGCACAGAGAACCAAGTGGCCGGCACCACTAGGAGACATGAAGTCCCTCGCTGACTCATAGCCCTACAGGAGACAACACTGAAGACACAGTGTGGGAATTGTGCCCAACCTGACCCACCACAGAACAGCAAGGAAAGCAGAACAAGGAAGTCCTGAGGGAATACCAAAATAGACTTTGGGGCCAGAGCTTGACCATCATGCTTGACAAGAAAACACTCCTAAAGGCTAACAAACTGTCCTTGAACTATTTATAGTCGTTTCTTTGTTGCCATTTTTTTGTTGTTTTATTTTCTTTTGTTTTGTCTTTTTTTTTTTTTTTGGTGCATGTTATTATTTTCACAGGTCTACCTAGATAAGATAAGCTGGATAAACAACCTGGAGGAGAAAACAATGATACTGACAGTTCTGGTGGCATATGGGAGAGGGGGAGGTAGGAGAAAGAAAATGGTGTTAAACCCAGTGACAAGGGGCCAACCAGTGATCCAAAATCGGGGCGAGGAGGGTGTAGAAGGCCTGGTTGGGATTGACCAAGGGTAATGTAACTGAGAGGAATTGCTGAAACCCAAATGAAAGCTGAACATGATAGTGGGACAAGAGTAAAGTAAAAGGAAATAGAGGCAAGAACTAGGAGTCAAAGGGCATTTATATAAGTCTTAATAAAGTTATGTGCATATGTAAGTATATTTATATATGATGATTGGGAATTAGATCTATGTGCATATATTTGTAGGTTTAGTATTAAGGGAGGAGATGAACAGTGGGCCTCCCCTTAAGTACTTCCTCAATGCAAGAACACTTTGTCCTATTAAACTGACATTCCATGATGCTCACCTTCCCAACATGATCCCTGAAGACAAAGTGGGTGCATAAACAAATGTGGTGAAGAAAACTGATGGTGCCCGGCTATCAAAAGATATAGCATCTGAAGTCTCAAGCGGCCATCCAGCTCAGAAGCAGCAAAGCCCACATGGAAGAAGCACACTAGCCTGTGCGATCACGAGGTGTCAAGGAGATCAGTTATCAGGCATCAAAGAATAAAAAACTTTATCATTGTAAATGGGGGGGGGGAGTGCAGATTGGGGACCCAAAGCCCATCTGTAGGCAACTGGACATTCTCTTACAGAAGGGTCACGGGGAGGAGACAAGCCAGTCAGGGTGCAGTGTAGCAACATGAAACATACAACTTTCCTTTTAGTTCTTCAATGCTTCCTCTCCCTGCCCCCCGCCCCCGCCCCGACTATCATGACCCCAATTCTACCTTACAAATCTGGCTAGACCAGAGGATGTGCACTGGTACAGATAGGAACTGGGAACACAGGGAATCTAGGACAGATGATTCATTCTGGACCAGTGCTGAGAGTGGCAATACTGGGAGGGAAGGTGGGGCAGAAAGCAGGAACCGATTGCCAGGATCTTCAAATAACCTCTTTTCTGTGGGATGGACAATAAAGAAGTGGGTGAAGGGAGACATTGGACAGTGTCATACATGACAAAATAATAATTTACAAATTGTCAACGATTCACGAGAGAGTGGGGAGCTGGAAGAGAAGGGAAATTGAGGAGCTGATACCAAGGGCAAATGTCTTGAGAATGATGGTGGCAACACATGTACAAATGTGCTTGGCACAATGGATGGATGTATGGATTATGATAAGAGATGTATGAGTCCCCAATAAAGTGATTTTAGAAATGAATTCACTTACTTAATTCGTTTACTTAAAAAAGATATTTTTCCCCCCTGGCATTAATAAATTTGTATTGTCTTTTTCTGACCTTTGCTTTCTTCAAGTATGGTGCTTTTGATGTCATCTCAGAAGTTTTCTGGTCTCCAGTCATTAGGGTCAAGTGCATCTCACCTGGTCTTGAGATAGTCTCTAAGTTCAGGTGAGATATACTCAAGATTGTTTTGGGCTCTCATGGACTTCCTTTGATTTTCTTCGGCTTCCACCTTAAACAGCATATGAGTGATTGGTACACAGCTGGCTCTGTGGTTTGGCTAATGATACTGAACCTCTCCATTGTTTTGTTTTGGTTGAGGACATTGAATTTCCCAGTAGTCTCTTTCCACCGATGGTGTCAGTTTGACTTCTGTGAATTTCATCAGTTAAGAGTCACATGGACAGTCACTGTTTATGTCGTTGAAGGAAAGATGTCTTCAAAGAAATCAACATTTGTCTTGCACAATTCTGTCGTGCCATCTCCAGCTTCATTTCTTTGTCTGTTCCATATTTTCCAGCTACCGATCCTTTCTTCTTGTTGTCAGCTTTCATATGCCAACCACGTAATTATCAATGAATCCTGATTGCGTGCTTAATCAATGTCAGAATAAAGAAGTTGGTAGCATTTTTAAAATTTCTTCATCGCTGACATTAGTGGTTGGTCCATATGTTTCGTGTAGTAGTTGTATAAATGGGACTTATTTGTGGGCACACACATCATGTCACAGATAGCATCATAATTCAAGATAGTGCTTGAGATGTTCTTCTTGATGATGCATGAACTATCATTTCTCTTAAATTTGTCGTTCCTGCAATAGTAATCCATAAACAATTGACCAATAACAGTCAATTTTAGGTCATTGGTACTAAGATATCTATCTTCGTGCATTCCACTTCACTTTTGACAACTTCCAATTTTCTAAGGTCCATGCTCCCATTATTTATGGATGCTTACAGCAGAATCTTCTCATATCGAATCTCGCCTCGTTAGCGAATGAAAGGCTTGAAAGTTTTGTTCCATCCATGTCATTCAGGTCAACCCTACTTTGAGGAGACACCCACCCCTGAATTGTATTGTGAGCGCTTTCCAACCTCAGCTGCTCTGCTTCTGGCACTGTCTCGGACAGTGATCCAATGCTACTTACAAGGGTTTACGTGGCTGATCCCTCAGAAATGGACCACCTATTCCGTCTTTCTTATCTTAGTCGGGAAGCTCTCCTGAAATCTGTTCATCGTGGGTTACCCTGCTGGTACTGTGAATACTGGTGACATAGGTTGGTGTATCATAGCAACATGCAATCCACCACAGTACAATAGACTGACAGATGAGTGGGGTCTGGCCACCTAGATTCCTGTTCAGTGATTTTAGGCAATGCTCTTCTTGCTGTTCACCATTTCCTGCACTGAAAATTGGTCACGAGGCTCCAGTGGACACTGTTGATGACTTTTCTTCATCCATCTGTGAATTATTGAGGATGTTGGGGTGATGCACAGACATCTTAAACTATGCTGAGGAGGGCAGGTGACCTCTTGATGTTTGTGGGAGGGGGCCTGGGAGCGTCTCAGGGAAGAGGCAAGGCTTATTGAGGAGTACAATGTGGGCTCGAGAGACAAATTGAATGCTTCCGTTCAAATTCTGGCTCTGCCATTCACTAACCCTAAGGGTTAGGGCATGTTCCTTAATCTCTTTGTCTGTCTCATCTGGAACAAGGAGATGAATAATACTGCTCATCTCACTGGGTGATATAGTTACTCATTAGGTACATGCTCTGGGCCACGCCTTATATTAAGAGCTCAGTAAATAATGATGAAGAGTTCCTGGGTGATGTAAATGGTTAATGTGTTCAGCAACTACCTGGAAGATTGGAAGTTCGAGTCCACTCAGAGGCACCTCAAGAAGCAAGGGCTACTGATCTACTAGGAAAAGCCAGCTATGAAAACCCTGATGGAGCACACGTCTACTTTGGCCCTTTGGGTTGCTATGAGCTGGAAATGGCTGGAGGGCAACTGGCTAAACAAGAATCTTGATAAGCATGATAGCCGGAGAACTGCCGGAGTTTCTTGTGCAAACCTCAGGAGAGAGAGGCAACATACTTGGAGAAAGGAACCTTAACTTTCTGGACTCCCAAAGTCTGCCATGCTTCCCATTCATGACAGTCTGGCTCAAGGGTCTTGGAATAGAGAGACAGAGAATTTGAAAGATTGTGGATTTGGATGGTCCCGTGAGGAGGTGAGTGTGTTTCTTTGGTCCTTGAGTAATTTTTTTTTTTTTAGTCAAGGGAATACACAATAGCCCCAAACAGCTCTAAGCATATAGGGGAAATCATCAGCCCTCTACCCTTTGCCTTCCCACCCCTCATTTCTGTTTTCTCAGAGTAGCTGTTCTTCATTCATTGTTATTCCTTCTGATATTTACCAGATTTCTAAATAACATTTATTTTACTATCCCTGTCCCCAATATGTTGGAACTGTACTTGTTTGTCCCTAAAGACTCCAATTCCATTTCAGTTTTACTTTTCCTATTTTCTACTTGTGTGTGTGTGTGTGTGTGTTTAGCCACTCAGACCAATATTTAGATCCAAGGAATAAGGAATCTGGAGAAATCAAAAATTTTTATTTTGTTTTTCTAAAGAAGCACACGATACATAGTCATACAACTCATCTCAACAAATGAAATGACCTACAGTATTGTTGTTAAACTCTCCATTAATATGGTTCAATCTCTTTTTTAAAAAAATGACTTTGACTTCTTAGATTTTGGTGTATTGACTACGTATTGACTTTCACTTACAGGGATTAAGATTAACATTCGGACAGAGGAACTTTAATTTCCTGCACAACATCTGTCTGCATACAAGGAAATCCAGCTAGTCATACAACTATTATTCAAATTTACTCATCAGCTACTACAGTTAGTGATGCAGAAATTGAAGAATTCTACCAACATCTTCATTCTGAAATTGAACAAACTTGTAATCGAGGTGCATGGATAGCTATTGGTGATTGGAATGTAAAAGTTGGAAACAAGGAGAAGGGTAGTTGGGATATATGGTCTTTGTATAGAAACAAAGCTGAAGATCGCATGATTGAATTTTGTAAGACCAATGACTTCTTCATTGCAAATTCCATTTTTTTTAACAACACCAATGGTGGCTACACACATGGCCTCCTTCAGTGGGATACACGGAAACATTTGGGAAAGAGCCAATGAAGAAGATTGATATCAACAGCTGAAACCAAGTTGAGTCCAACTGTGGAATAGACCACCAGTTGCTTATATCTAAGTTCAGGTTGAAGATGAAGAAAATGCAAACAAATCCACACAACTAAAATACGACCTTGAGCCTATCTTACCAGAATTTCAAGAAGATCTCAAGAACAGATTCAAGGCATTGAATGTTAATGATAGAAGACAGAATGAGTGGTGGGAGAACACCCAGACCATTATTCACGTAGAAAGCAAAAGGTCATTAAAAAAAACAGGAAAGAAACAAAAGATCAAAGTAGATGTCAGAAGAGACTCTGGAATCTGTCATTTATCATAGACTAGCTAAAGCAAATGGAAGAAAAGTTGAAATCTAGGAGCTGAATAGAAAATTTCAAAGGGCAACTCAAGAAGACAAAGACAAATACTGTAACAACACGTGCAACGGCATAGAATTAGCAAAGCAGAAAGTGAATATCATGCTCAGTAAACCTTAAACTGAAAGAACTCAAGAAAAAATTCAAGCCTCAAATTTCAACATTGACAGATCCTATGGGAAAAAAATATTGAATGAATGCAGGAAACATCAAGAGAAGATAGAAAGAACACACAGTCACTGTACCAAAAAGAGCCAATCAACATTCCACCATTTCAAATGGTACTGTATAAGCAAGAACCAATGGACGAAGTCTAAGTTGCATTGCAAGTATTAGCCAAAAACAAAGCTCCAGGAATTGATGAAATACACCTTGAAGTATTCCAGAAAGCTGAAGAAGCACTGGAAGCACTCACTCAACTATGCCAAGAAATATGGAAGACAGCTACTTGAGCAACTGACTGGAAGAGTTCCATCACTTGTGCCCATTCCAAAGAGAGGTGACCCAACGGGATGCTCAAGTTACAGAACAGTGTTGTTGATAGCACATGTAAGTAAAATTTTGCGGAAGACCATCCAACAATGATTGTAGCTGTACATTGACAGAGGGCTGCCCACGACTCAGGCTAGATTCAGAAAAGGGCATGAAACAAAGGGTATTATTTCTGACGATAGATGGACCTTGACTATAAGCAGAGAATACTGGAACGCCATTTACTAGAGTTTCATTGACTTTGCAAAGGAATTCAACTGTGTGGGTCATAACAAACTATGAAGACACTTGAGAAGGATGAGAATTCCAGACCACTTCATTGCACTCTCGTGGAACTTGTGCGTGAATTAAGAGGCAATTCTGGGAAGAGAACGAGGTTTAAAATCAGGAAAGGCATGCTCCTGGGTTGGATTCTCTCGCTATACATACTCAATCTGAATGTTTAGCAAATAACCGGAGGAGTTGGGTTCTGTGAAGGAGAATGTGGCATAAAGATTAGAGTAAGGCTTATTAACAACCTGTGGTATGCAGATAACACAATCTTGCTTGCTGGAAATGAGAAGGAATTGAAGCACTTGCTGATGAAGATCAAGGATTGGATCCTTTGGTATGGATTACAACTTACGGTAAACAAAATTCGCACAACCGGATCAATAGATGACACCATGATAAGCAGAGAAAAATGGACATGGTCAGTCTTTTGTCAAGATTGGCAATCTTTTTGTTTGTTTGTTTGAATAAAAGGCTTTAATATCCCAGATGCTATTTAAAAAAAATTATTTTATTGGGGGGCTCATACAACTCTTAGCACAATCCATCCATTCATCCATTGTAGGCAAAGCGCGTTTGTACCTTTGATGCTGTCATCATTCTCAAAACATTTTCTTTCCACTTAATCCCCTGGAATTGGCTTCTCCTTTTTCCACCCCCTCCCCCTCCCTCCTGAATCCTTGATAGTTTATAACTGTTATAATTTTTTCTTGTAGAATCCTGTCCAATGTCTCTCTTCACCTACTTTTCCATTGTCCATACCCCAGGGAAGAGGTTATATGTAGATCGTTATAATCAGCTCCCCATTTCTACTCCACCTTCCCTCCACCATGCCAGAGTTGCCACTCTCCCTACTGGTCCTAAAGGGATCATCTGTCCTGGAATCCCCAGGTTTCCAGTTCCTATCTGTACCAGTCTACATCCTCTGATCTAACCAGATTTGTAAGGTAGAATTCAGATCATGATAGTGGGAGGGAAGAAGCATTTTAGAACTGGAGGAAAGATGCATATTTCATCATTGCTACACTGCGCCCTGACTGGTTCATCTCCTCCCTATGACCCTTCTGAAAGGGGATGTCACTTCCCCCACAGATGGACCTTGGGTCCCCAACCTATATTCCCTTCCTTTATAATGATATAACTTTTAGTTCTTTGATGCCTGATACCTGACGCCTTTGATGGCTCGTGGCCACACAGGCAAGTGTACTTCTTCTATGTGGGCTTGTTGCTTCTGAGCTAGATGCCACTTGTTTACCTTCAAGCCTTTAAGCTCCTAGACGCTATATCTTTTGATAGCTGGGCAGCATCAGCTTTCTTCACCACAATTGTTTATGCTCACCTTTATCTTCAGCAATCATATCAGGAAGGTGGGTGTGGCAGTCATGTGCTTGTTAATTTCATGATTGAGCTATAGGGGTGGAGTCTAGCCTGTTATTTTGGAGATAACCATTGAGTAGCCAATGAGGCCTCTGTGTGGGCATGGCTTTCTCCTGAGACTTCTGGGAAATCTCACGATATTTCCCTCGTGGAGATAAGAAGCTATCTCCCTACTTGTTGGGAGTTAGTCTCAGAGACGATGAATCATGGACAAGACAAGATGGCAGTGTCTGAAGAGCCGGAGAAACTACACGGCTTTGTCCTGATGGATCCAGACCTCTGAAGCTGGAGAGGCCACGTGGAGACCCCTGCCAGCGATGAGTTGCTTTTGCCACCACTGGATGCTGTTGATGAACCGTGAGCCCTGGAAGTGAGGAGCCATGGGGAGACCCCTGCCAGTGCCAGGATTCTGCACCCACTGACCTGTGACTTTGTGAGTTGGAAGGAGACATTATAGACTGGTATCGGGCATATGGGCTAATATTGGACTTATGACTTTGAACTGGACTGGATTGAGATGCTTTCTCAGTGTTCCATTCCTTTTGTATGTAAACCCTTTCCTTATATCCATATGTGTGTCTATGAAATTTGTTCCTCTAGTCTACCCGGACTAACACAATGGACATGCAATGATATGATTTTTGTTCTTGATGCCTGATACTTGCTTCCATTGATACCTTGTGGTCACACAGGCTGGTGTGCTTCTTCCATGTGGACTTTGTTGTTTCTGAGCTTGATGGCTGCTTGTTTATTTTTAAGCCTTTCAGACCCCAGATGCTATATCTTTGCTAGCCAGACACTATCAGCTTTCTTCACCACATTTTTCTTGTGCACACATTTGTCTTCATTGATTGTGTTGGGAAGATGAGCATCAAGGAGCACAATTGTAATAGAACAAATTGAGGAAGTGCTTGAGTGGAGGTCCAAAGAAGATTGACACTCTTTTGTCAAGAATTTCATCTTGATTGGATCCACAATCCATGTTCATGGAAGCAGCAGTTAAAAGATCAAATGATGTATTACGTTGGGTAAATATGCATAAAATCTCTTTAAAATGTTGAAAAGCAAGGTCGTGTCTGTGAGGACTACAGTATACCTGAACAGCGATGGTTTCTTCAGTAGCCTTCTATGCATGTGAAAGTTGACCATTAAATAAAGGCCAAAGAAGAATAGATGCATTTGAATTATGGCACTGGCAGAGAATATAAAAAATACTAAGGATCTGTAAAAGAACAAACAGATGTGTCTTGGAAGAAGTACCGCTAGCGTGGTCCTTAGAGGGACAGCCAGTGAGAGTGAGTCACCAGTACTGTGAGCATGTTGTCAGGAGAGACCAGTCCATGGACAAGTACATCATGCTTGGTCAAGTAGAGTGACAGTGAAAAAGAAGAAGGCTTTTGGGAAGATCGATTGACATAGTAGCTGCAGCAATGGACTCAAACATGAGAACAATGATGAGTATGACACCAGACTGGTCAGTCTTTTGTTCTGTTTTACATAACGTTGCTTTGAGTTGGAACTGACTCAAAGGCCTATAACAACTATGACACACACACACACACACACACACACACACGATTTCAATTATAGGATTGTTAAATGGCCGCGTTTTCAGAAGCAAATTGCCAGGTCTTTCCAAGATGCCTTCCAAGATGCCTTTGTCAAATCTTTTGATTAGCAGCTGAATGCTTTCATGTTCCACCCAAGAACACCAGGAAGTCATGGAGTACACTGTGACTACATTTATTTTCCTTATAAACTTTTTATCCCTCTGAGATTTAGGACCATAGTAACTGACTCGCTTTTTTGTTTGTTTTGTTAGCTTTCTGTTATGTATTTAGCCTTCAATTCTCTGACAAAGTTGGAAATATTTTGTGACCATATTCACACACATTGGGTAATTGTTTCATTGATTTTTCTCTTCAGTCTGGATAGGTGCTTTCTAGACACAGCTGCTAATCTGGGTCTTCGCTTTGCAATCAGCCAGGAATCCTGTAGGGCAGTGGTTCTCAACCTGTGAGTTGCGACCCCTTTGGGGTCAGAACGACCTTTTCTCACAGATCGCCAGCTTCATAACAGTAGCAAAATGACAGTTATGAAGTAGCAACGAAAGTAATTTTATGGCTGGGGGTTCAGCACAACATGAGCAAGTGTATTAAAGGGTCATGGCATGAGGAAGGTTGCGGACCACTGTAGGGGCACCTGTTTCCTGGCTCCCAGGTTTTCTTTGTCCCATCTCTCATTTTCTTGGCACATATCCTTCAGTATTTTTTAAGAAAAGGATATGTGAAACGTACTCTTATCATTATTACCTTTTTGGAGATATTGTGCGCTTGAAAATATCATTGTTTTGCTTGGATGCTCAAACTGTCGTTTGGCTGGATATAAAATTTAATGCTGCAATTGTTTTCTCTTAGAAATGCTCCTTTTTCTTCCAGCTTCTCACCTTACCACTGAGAACTCACAAGATATTCTATGTCTGAATTCTTTGTTTTTTTTTTTTGGGGGGGGGCATCACTACCTCCTGGTGGCGGGAGTAGGAGGCCCAGCCTTGCTCCCGGAGAGCTGCTGCTGGATTTGAACCTCCAAACCAGTGGGCCGCAGTACTGCGCACAACCACTACGCCACCAGGGCTCAGCTCCCTTTTTTTTGTTTTTGGAAATGAACTTATATGTCACAAAAGTTTCTTTTTTTGTTGCTTGAAATGAACTTATGTGTCACAAAGGAACCTAAGTCCATTTCACTTTTATTGTTCCTCTTTTTATAGCCATTCACACCAGTGTTTAGATCTGAGGGGTTATAAGGCCATGACCCCATCTTTCTCTCTCTCTCTTTTAAATAGCCTCATTATTTTTAAAATTAATTTTGTCTAGATACATTTAGTTTTCAAAACCTAACACCTACAAAGAAAAACATATTCTGTATAGCCCATCTCATTAAATCAAATCCTCAATAGGATCCCATTAACCTTTCCTCCATATATACCCTGTATATGTGGTTTTTTTTTTTTTGTTATTTCCCCCTTTTCTCTTACTCCTACCTCCATAGTTTTCTGTCCCTTCCCACCTCCCACCTCACTGTTTGACCTTGTTGTAGTGCCCTAAACCTTACCCTTTGAGGTGGAAGCCATTTTTATTTTCCTTCATAGCAAACGTGTCATAAAATCTGTATCCTTATGAGATTGATGGACTTTGCTAAGCATCACGTTTTCTAGTTTTTTCCCATGTGTTAAGATCTTTAATAGACTCATCAATGGTTTTAAGAATATATAATATTCTAGTGTATAAATGTACCAGAGATTGTTTATCCATTCCTCTACAGAGTTTTTGATTGCAGCCATCTTTTTGTTATAGAAATTGTTGCAGTAAGCCTGGTGTTCATATATCTGTTTGTATTTTGATTTTTAATTTCTTTAGGGCATAGATCAGAAAAGATATTGCAAAATCATAAGATATTTGTATTTATTTAAGGAAATGCCATACCGATTTCCATGGTGGTTGTACAGTTCTACAACTCCACCAGCAATGTATGAGTGTTCCAATCTCTCTACATTTCTGTGTTCTCATTCTTGAAATGTGATCATTTCCTTCCTTCAGTTAAGACGCTTTGAAGATCTTCTCTTTATCAGTAGGATGCAGAAATGCCCTATTTCAATGGCTCAGAATGAGGGAAAATGGTTTGGGGGCACTGGTTTGATTTGTTTAAACCTGGAAGCTCCAGTTCTAGGAATTTGTCTTATTTATAATTTGTTAAACTCCCTCCTCTCCAGTTTAATGTCTCTGAATTTCTCTTTTTAATATTTGAAATGTCTGAACAGAGTCTCTATCTTTTACTTTTGATTTCCATCTTGTTGTTGCTGTTTTACATTTTAAGCTAGCATTTCTCAAACCTTTCCCACTTTACCTTACCTTAGTCACAGAACCTCTTCCTAATCTTAAAATGTGTTGAGAATCCCAAAGATTGAGATGTACCCAATTATGGTTTTACATGTATCGTATATATAGGTTTATACAGCAAGAAGGAATCTAACAGCTAACTAGTCTACACAAAGTACAAAGGGCTCAGTTCAACTCACTTTCATGGAATAGTTAGTAGACTGAAAGTCCTTCAACTCATGAGAGCTACTGGTCTAAGGTCAAGGAAGCAGACAGGGGAGTCTTCCCTCAAGGAAGAAAGGTAGAGTCTGCCACAGACAGCAGACAGGAGGATGGATCAGCAATAGTAGCACAGGAGTTTAGTGAAATAGGCCCTGATGAGAACTCAAGCAATGCACAGAGACAGGATCCGCCAGTCCCAAGCTGAAGTGATGTACAGCAACATGGTAAAGCAGGTTTCAAGGGAGCCTCCAGCTGTAGCTACCTGATCTTCGGCTCACAGGTAGTGTAGTTCAGTCCTGAGGTAAAGAACTAACTCAAGCAGCAGCAGTAGGTTCAATTACCAGGGAGGAAGAGATAGAAGGGGGTGGGCATTTATCTCATAGTCTTACAGTCAAGCTTAGACCTGATTAAACTCTGTTCACATATTCGTATTGGCCTACTTGGTAAATAAACCTATAAACTCTGTTCACATATTCGTATTGGCCTACTTGGTAAATAAACCTATCTGACACAACCATCCATTGATCATATGGAAAACATTGGTTCCTTTTAGAATACTAACACATTTTTTGACACAATATTAAGACATCACATTTGTAAATCTACCAATCAAAAGAGAAAAGTATGCATTGGAAAATTCTACAACTCATACTGTCTGACAAGTTTTCCAAAATTATTATTTTGCTTTAAAGTCATTCTTTCATACTTTAGGAAACTAGAAGTCTTTATTCAGGGTGCAGGCTTTAGTGGAAAGCTTTCTCTCCATTGACCCTAGAAGGAAGGTCCTATGTCTCTAGTCCTATATCATTACCATAACAAAAACATCCTATTCCAAATAGGATTTGAATCCAAAACATCGAAGTTAGAATTTGAGACATTTTTTTTCTCAATAATATACCTTTATTCTTTTTCAATACTTTCAATATTGTGATTTGAATGAATTACAGAGCAGATTCATTTTCTATGCAATAACTTGTGCATAGTCTGCTCATGATACTGAGTGCACTGTTCATAAAGTCGTATCATGTTTCTTACTCTTTCTATGCTTTCATTGGCCCTTTTCTTTCCCATCTGGGCGTCTGAGTTTTATCCCTCAGCAACTGCTGTCCTTTTGATTTCATGTGGTTGAGTGCCCCTCCCTGATATTCCTGTTCAGTATTGTAAGTCTTTCTGTTGTTTGGCTGAAAGTTGAGTTCATTTCCAGCCTTGGTGTGTCTAAGGGGCATAAAGGCACAGGGTTTAACCAGTCTCTGTTAGAGCTGTATGCCTGGTCTTTTTTTTTATGATTTTGATTTTTTGTTCCACAATTCCCTTGCTCTGTTCAGGACATTCTACTGTGATCCTTTCAGAGCAGTTGGGTAGTGACAGCCCAGCACCAGCCAGTTCTTCTGGTCTTGGGGATGTGGAGGCTGGGGCCTACATACCTCTTTAATTTTCTTTTCTTTTTTTTATTGGGAATTGACCGAAAGTTTACAGAACAGATAATCATGTATGAATTCAGCAATGTGTACACATTTTGCTTTATTTCATTCACTACAGTCTTCTCAGTGTAACATCACGTATTCTACTTCCTTTTTGTATTTCCTGTTTCCATTCTTTCTCCTTTCCTAATCCTTCTGAACTTTGTCCTTGGGTCCTTGTTGCGCTCATGATGTCAATTCTTTTAAGGTGTGTATACCTCCATGGTGGTGTTGTTTCCTTTAGAGATCTACTGTTCAGTTGAAATTGAGCCACAGGTGAGTTCCATTCCAGGCCTGAAGCGTAACGGGCATAGTCTAGAACAGTCTGTCTATCTCTAATCTGTAAGTCTGGTCTCTTTTGTGATTCTGAGTTGTGCTCCCCATTTTTCTCTTACTCCATCAAGGACTGCCTATTGTATTCCCTTTTCAGAGAGCAGCTGAGAGTGGTAACTGGGCACCATCTAGTTCTTCTGGTCACAGAGACTACTTTTCACTGGTTCCATAATGCTGCCATGTGTTTTTGATTTTCATTATTCCTCTTTCCTCTGGGCAGTGAGAGAATAATAGTTGTACCTTACATGGTTGTTCAGGAGCTCTTAAGACCCCAGTTTCTACTCACCCAAGTAGAATTTAGAGTACGGTGTTTGTAAACCATATTATGCGAACTGACCTTGGTGTCCCCCAAGTCTATGATCCTGAGTCCAACCCCAGGGACCCCTTCCTTTAAGTTGTTTGGTTATGTCTAAGGAGTTTTCATAACTTTGCTCTGTCTGCCCCACTGCATTCATGGAGATATTTCCATCAAAGGTGAATACCTGTGAATAAATATCCTCCATCAAATCTATTTGTAGACTTGTGGAGATTCTCTCACTTTCCCTCCAACACCCGTCGAGCCTCTGCACCCTCTCCTTGCTCGTCAATAGTGCAGGATTGTGGATACAACCGCAGATACCTCTCTTGCTTTTAAGGTTTGCATTCCTCCCCAGGTCTTCCTCTACCTCCACGATTGTTTAATAACCAGCCTCCTTCTTAGCGTTCATTCTTCGTTGGTCAGTTTGTCGTACTGTGGTGGCTTCTGTGTTGCCATGATGCCAGTGTAGCAAACCCCAGCAGGGTCACTCCTGGTGAACAGATTTCAGTGGATCTTCCAGACTTAAACACAGTCTGTGAAGAAGGAAGAGGTTGTCCATTTATTTCCCCTCTTATTGCACACTGCCTTCCCCAGGATGCCAGCTAACACTTACGCCGTGCGATAGATCATTTAACACGGTTCTTTTAGCTACTTGACCAAAAGCCCTTTATTTTCTGCATGGGTTTGCATAAGAAGGTGAGGGGAAGATATTGATGGGATTATTCTATATTTCCGCTGTGAGTGATTATTAGCAGGATTCATCGTGCCTGTCATCCAGCTGGGTAGAAAATGAGCCATCTCGGAAGCAGGAAAGGGGATCTTACTACCAGTAAGAAAGAAGAAGCAGAAATGCCACATGCCTTTGGGACCCTAAGATTCCTGGGCTTTGAACTTCCTTGATCCCAGGGGACAGCTGTGACACAAAAGGAGTAGCAGAGTAGCAGCAGCAATAGAATCAGGAGCAAGCGCATGAGACAGAAATGGTGGCCTTTCCAGCCTGGAGCAAGTAAAGCCAAAGCCGAGTGCTTTGGGGCAGGAGGCTGGTTTGTGGAGTGGAGTGCTTCTGGACACGTAATTGGGAGAGCCGGGTTGTGAAGATTCATGGAACTAGACCTGAGAGCCGTCGAGGAGAGGTTTATAGTGGAGTGGCAGGCCCTTTGGGCATTTTCCAAGCTCTTACCAAGCTTTATAACACTGCCGAAACAGAGCAGAGGCTGAGGGCCAGAGAGGCCTGCCTGCAGGCATCAGAGAGAAGAAACGGTCCTCATGGACTGTGTCCTGACAGTTTCTGAATTGTAATCCACTGGGTTTTTTTTTTTTGAGAAATATCCATAATGATGAACGTCCTCTGTGACTGCTGTGTGGCCATCAATGAATTATTGAACCCAGTGGCAGAAGTACAATGTGATGGGAAGGATGGTTGGTGTCAGGGCAGGGTGAGCCTGATCGGGGTGGAGGCGTATATGGCCTCGACGTCATATAAATCTGCGTTGTGGAAATGAGCACCGGAAGCCAGGGGAGGTTAGATATGGCCCCCACAGATTTTCTCCAAAGGTCTATGTGTCTTCCACTTCCTTTCTTGACCACTCCTGGTAGCCGTGAAAGGATGTTTCTCATTTAGTGTGAAAACCTTCTTCTAGACTTTTTACTGTAGTGTAGTCCCTGGATGATTGACTACTTCCACTCAGCATAATATCCTCTAGGTTGTGAGGTGTTCCTCTCTGTTATAAGCTGTTTCACAGTTACATTGTTAGTCTTTAGTTTTATCATTTTCCTGCATTGTACTGCTGGTTTCTTCGTTCCACATAGCTTTTGGTCCTGAGTTTATTTTGTTTGTGAATCTTCTTGTCGTTTTCTTTGTTGCTCTTCTTTTAGTGTTTATCAAATCTTTATGATTTTTCTTATTCTAATTTTGATGATACGGCTTATTAATTTTCTTTGAGGTTGCTTTAATTTTTGAATGCCTTCCCAAATTTAAACGTCTGTTCTATCTTGAAATCTACTGATTTCCTTTCCATTTGGAAGTAATATAATGACAATATTCTTTTTATTTTATATATAGATTTCTCTAGTTACCTATTTTTAGTCTTGCAGTTGTGTTTTACTTGGGCTGCTTCTATATCTGGCTTGACTTCTAGGTGGTGGTGTCATGTTAAGCTCAGTTTATTGTTTCATGTTATTGGCTCTCGCAGAATCTCTTGTAAGGTTGGTCTGGCATTTTACAAATCCATTTCATTTCTGTTTATCTGGAACTATCATAACTTGGTTGTGTTTGAAGGACAGTTTTGCTGGGTATATGATTAGTGGTTGGCAATATTTTTCTTGCAGAGTTTTAAATGTGTCATCCCATTACCTTCCTGCCTGTTATGATATCTGTTAAGAAATCAGAGTTTAGCTTTGGGTTTTACTTTGTAAGAACTTTTCCATTTTTCCTGAGATGTTCTTAAGATAAAGTCCCGATTTCAAAGAATTTTTCCCATGTCTCGTGGCATTTTAAAAAAAGTCTCGATGCTTGGAAAGAATGCATGACAAGCTAGGGAATGGCTGGAAAACTGGAAGGGAGTATACCCCTTCTCTATCCACCATCTCCTCCCATTCCCCGTTAATGGTGTCCTGTTTACCAATGTTAAAATCTGGTCACTTTCTTAGGAACATCTTGTTTGGGGAAGTTTGATTATTTCTTGGCAATTTTCGTTTGAGAAAATGTCTGATTTGGGGTTTGTTTAGTGTCTTTTTTGGGGGGGGTCATCACGGCCTCTGGTGGTCGTGGGCGCTACCCAGCGCTACTCCTGAGAGCCGCCACCAGATTTGAACTGCCAAGCCTGCGGGCCGTAGTCCCACACTCAACCACTTACGCCACTGGGGCTCAGTTCCTTGTTCAGTGTCTTTTATGCAATCTTTTCATTTTTTATGAGAGGAGTTTTTCTTCCAACAATAATACTTTTCTCTGTGCTCTTCTTTTTTCTATTTCTGTTCTGGAATTCTGAACATATGTTAATTGAGCCTCTTGATGAAGTTCCACCTACTTCTGAGGTTTTATTCAGATTAAAAATAGTTTTTTTTTCCTGATTGTTCCTCTAAAAGATTAGTATTGAGTGGTTTATCTTCAAATTCTTGGCCTACTATTGATATCCTTCTTTGCCCTTTCAAGGTGTTATATAATTTTGCAATCTTAATATTAATCTTTATATTTTTATTTGCTGTATTTGTATGGTTTTTATTTTTTATTTCTTTTGTCAATTTGTCCTTACAATGTTTTCTTGAATTCTTCTAAATGCTTTCCAAAGATACTTCTATTTTCATCTGAAGCCCACTCAATCTTTTCCTCATTTTGTTGAAAGCATCTGAACATCTCTTTTGAATCTCTTGTCAGGTACTTCAGTGATGTTTATCCTCGGAAAGTTTTCTGTACTATATTTTGGTCACTTATTTGAACCATTCTCTTTTATTTGTTCATGTGCGCTTATATCATTTGTTGTCTCTGAATTATTGTGATCTTGTATCTATGCTTCATGAGTGTATGGTGGTGTATTCTTAGGCACTCAGCGTCCCCTGCCTCCTGGTGGGCGTGATAAAATTGTGTGTGTACAATTTTGTTTCTGTGTCGTGCAGTTGCAGGTAAGTTTGACTGGTGTTGGCTGGTGTGTATTGATGCTCACGTGGCTTAAGAGTGGGTAGTGCCTCTCACCCACTTAGTAGGCTGTAAAAAATACAGATACAGAAGAGCCACGTGGACACAGGTGCTGCTCTTCTGGGTGGGGACACACATGAAAACAAAAGCAAGAGGAAAAAAATAAAGGGAAAACAAGGGAAAGCAAGCAAGCAACAGTGAGGGAACATAATTTAATAACTAAAATAAGAAATGAAGATAAGTAAGAGGGGAAAGAGAATACGATAAGCAAGTCTAGGGAGGAAAAAGAATGAACGAGAAAGAGAAATGTGAGCAGTCATTTAAAAAATAAGAGAAAAGAAAAAGGGAAGAAAAAATTAAAAGAGAAACAGAAGAAAAAAGAAAAGCAGAAATAAATGTTTAAAAATAAGGAAAAAAATAAATAAAAATAAGGAAAGGGAAAGAAAAGGAAGGAGAAAACTGGGGAGTGGCAGGCTCCAGAGAGGACAGAGCAGTGGGAGTCCATGCACTCTGTGTGTTGGCAACTCTGCCACCTAAGAAACACATAGGTGAGGGGCAAGGGTAAAGGGGTGAGGAGACTGCTACTAGATGGTGTTCTTGACTGCCAAATATTGCCTGGGGCCTGGGTATCAAAAGTAGTTCGTCTGGCTCACACAGTGGTGGGGGTCAGTGTACTTTTTCCTGAAAGCCCATTTTTGCCTGGAGGGTACGTGGGGATAGGGCATCTGGTTATGATAGGAGCTTTTGCCTGCATAGGGGATAGCTGAGAGACCTGGCCTGGATGTTCTGCTGGTCTGATGAGTTCACATGTGTTCTGATGTAGAGGTGGTACACTAGGAGCCTAGTGTACACATACACACACACAAAGGAGGTTCAAGTGAAACTGCTTTTATGAAAAAAATTCACTGTGACCAGAAAGAACCTTCTCAGGTAACGCCATTAGATGCACTAACTAAATTGGTTTATACTCTCGCCTTGCATGAAAAATGTATACTATGAAAACTCCCAGGAGAGCTTTTTTCCTTTTTTTGAGGGTACCCCCTTGATTGTGTGATGAAGTCTTGTCCTTCTTGCCTTTCAGGAGCACTTGGCCTAACTTTTTCAAATATAGATCAGTTGGTTCTTTTAGCAGTCCATGGTACTTTCAACAATATTATCTAGCACCACAATTCAAATGCATTGATTCTTCTCAGGTTTTCCTCATTCAAGGTCCAACTTTCACACACATAAGATGCAATGGAGAATACTAAGGGTTGGGTCAGGCTGACCTTAGTCCTCAAATATCCTTGTTCTTCAATACTCTCAGGAGGTCTTGTACAGCAGATTTACCTAATGCAAGACATCTTTTGATCACTTGACTCCTGCTTCTATGAACAGTGATTGTGGTCCAAGTAAGAAAATCCTCGACAAGTTCAAACTTTTCTCCATTTATCATGATGTTACTTACTGATCCTGATGTGAGAATTTTGCTCTTCTTTACATTGAGTCATAATTCATACTGAAGGCTCTACTATTCTCCATCTTCATCAGCAAGTGCTTCAATTCCTCGTCACGTTCAGCAAGCAAGGTTGTGTCATCTGCATACCGCAGGTCATTCATTAGCTTTACTGCAATTCTGGTGACTCATTCTTCTTCACACAATCAAGCTTCTCTATGATTTGTTTAGCATATAGATTTATCCGGAGAGAACACAGCCCTCTTTTCTGGGGGATGAACAATAGAAAAGTGGGTGAAGGGAGACATTGGATAGTGTCATACATGACAAAATAATAATTTATAAATTATCAACGATTCATGAGAGAGTGGGGAGCTGGAAGGGAGGGGGAATTGAGGAACTGATACCAAGGGCTCAAGTATAAAGCAAATGTTCTGAGAATGATGGTGGCAACAGGTGTAAAAATGTGCTTGGCACAATGGATGGATGTATGGATTATGATAAGAGTTGTATGAGCCCCCAATAGAATGATTTTAAAAAATGAATTCACTTACTTAATTAGTTTGTGTAAAAAAGAGAGATCTTTTTTCCTGGCATTAATATATTTTTATTGTTCTTTTCTCACAACTGCCTCTTGATCCATGTACAAGTCCCACATGAGCACCTCGAAGTGCTCTGGAATTATCATTCTTTTCAAGGTTATCCACATTTTATTATGATTCGCCCAGTCAAATCCCTTTGGGTAGTTAATGAAATACAAGTAGACATCTTTCTGGTACGCTCTGTCTTGAGTCAAGAACCATCTGACATTAGTAATAATATCTCCTGTTGCATGTCATCTTCCGAATCAGGCCTGAACTTCTGGTAGTTCCCTGTCAATGTACTGCTGCAACCATTGTTGGATGATCTTTCACAAAAATTTACTTGTGTGCAATATCAATGATGTTGTTCTATACTTTGAGCATTCTGTTGGGTTACCTTTTCTTAGAATGGTCACAAATATGGACCTCTTCCAGTCATTTGGCCAACTAGCTGTTTTCCAAATTTTCTGGCACAGACAAGAGTGCTTCCAGTGTTTCTTCAGCTCTCTGTAACATGTCAATGGCTATTCTTTCAGTTCCTGGAGCCTTGTTGGTGGCTAATGCATTCAGTGCAGTTTGAACTTCTTCCTTCAGGGCCATTGACTCCTGCTCATCTGTTACCTCCTGAAATGGTGTGATGTTAACTCATTCTGTGTGGTATAGGGACAATGTTTTCTTTTCATTTTCTTTTGAGGCTTCCTGTATCATTCGATATTTTGCCCATAGACTCTCTCACTATCGCAACTCAGCGCTTGGATTTTACTTGAGTTGCTTTCATTTCAGATATGCGGGGCATGCTTTTCCCTTTGGCTTTTCTAATCTAAGTCCTTGTGCATTTCTTTATCATGGTTGGCTTTGTCTTCTTGAGTTGCTCTTTGGAACTTTCTATTCAGCTCCTTGACTTCATCCTTTCTTCCATTTGCTATAGCTGCTCTATGATTAAGAACAAACTGCACAGCGTCTTCTGACATGCACTTTGATCTTTCTTTCCATTCTGTCTTTTTAATGACCTTTTGCTTTCTTCACGAATGTTGGTCGTGATGGCCTCCCACAGCTCATAAGATCTCCTCTTTTTAAAAAATAAATCATTTTATTGGGGACTCCTAGCTCTTTGAACAATTCATACATCAGTTGTATCAAGCACACTTGTAACATCCGCTGTCATTGTCATTTTCAAAACGTTTTCTTTTAACATGAACCCTTGGTATCAATCAGATCCCCTTTTTCCCCTCCATCTCCCACTTTCCTACCTGTGTGAACCCTTGATCATCTATAAACTATTTTTATTCTCATAGCTTACACCAGCCCCACCCAGGATAAATGACAGAAATGTGGGTGAATGGAGACAGTGGCTTGTATAAGATATGAAAAAATAGTTTATAGTTTATCAAGGGTTTGTAGTTTAGCCGTAGAGTTCATGTTGATCATTATGATCATTTCTTCCTTTCTCCCTCTTATTCCCCCTGTTCCCCATACTCTCATGGTATCTCTACTTCCATTACTGTTCCTGAGAGGTTTATTCTGAGTGTTACGAGCTCTTATCTGTTCCAGTGTACATGTTCCGCTCTAGCCATATTTGTAAGGTAGCATTGGCCCGTGATAGTGGGGGTAGGATAGGGAGCATTAAAGAGCTAGAGGAATGTTGTGTGTTTTGTCAGTGTTATACTGCACCTTTGCTGACTCATGCCTTCCTTGTGACCCTTCTGGGAGGGCATGTCCACTTGTCTACAGAGGAGCTTAGGGTCTCCA
>PVJH01008417.1:0-85547 GCA_004026705.1 Nesogale talazaci
GGAAGAACTTCCACAGAAGAGCTTCCAAGTGTACTGTAGGCCCAAAATAGGGTAAGTGACTTCTGAAGAAAGAGGTCCTTAACTTTCACATTTACACAAAATGCGTCGTCTGTCTGTTTTGAATGAGGAAGAGGAGACTAAACCATCAACTGGAAGATGGGGCTGCAAGGCGGGGAGCTTGAGTTTGGGGATTAAATCCTCTAAACTGGGGGTGGCTCTGGTGCTCACCATCTTGGAGCAAACAAAATTGGGGAGCAAACTTTTAGCGACCTTTGGTTCCTCCAGAAGCCAATCTGGTTCCTCTCGAGGGATCTGGCCCTGAACTTCCTCAGGCCTGCTTCCCATTTGGCAGGAATTTCAGCCCGTGTGGCCAACAGACTGCTCCCCTCTGGTTCCCAGAGTCAGGGGGAACTTGACTCATCCCAGCCCCAACACACAGCACCTGTATTGTCCAGACTCCGGGCCCTAGCTTTTTAGAATACCAGGGCAACAGATATATCAAGCCAATAGGGACTTAGAGACAACCCCTTCTTTATCTGGCAGGTGAAGAAGCCGAAGTGCCAGGAGGGAAGGAGACCTGACTTGAGTGATGGAAGTGTTTAAAAGATGCATTCCTTATCCCAGGGCAGTGATGCATTACCTCTTCCTTGCTTGCCCTTAACTGCTAGCCAAAAGGTCCATGATTCAAAAGCAAAGGTGTGGAGGAATTACTAAACCCAAATGAAGGCTGAACATGATGGTGAGACAAGAGTAAAAGGAAATTGGGGAAAGAACCAGGAGGCAAAGGACAGTAAGAGAGACCTAAATATAGGCAGGTACATATGTAAATATATGTATGAGAGGAGAATAGAACCATGTATTCATATCTATAGGCAAAGAATTAAGTTTGAAGATGAACAATGGGCCACGACTCAAGTACTCCCTTGACATAAGAACACTTTGTTCTAACAAGCCAGCATTCTGTGAGACTCACCTTTCCTACACGATCGCTGAAGACAAATGGGTGCATAAACAAATGTGGTGAAGTAAGCTGATGGTGCCCGGCTATCAAAAGATACAGCATCTTGGGATCTTAAAAGTCTTGAAGATAAACAAGCAGCCGTCTAGGTGAGAAGCAGCACCAGCCTGTCTGATCATGAGGTGTCAATGGGATCAGGTATCAGGCATCTAAGACCCAAGATATGACCATACCCAAGGTGAATGAGGGTGGGGGCCATGGAGAGGAGATCCCATGTCCATCTGTAAATAATTGGGGTATCCCCTCACAGAGGGGTCACAGGATGGAACGAGCCAGTTGAGATGCAGTACAGCATCAATGAAACATACAACTTTCCTCTAGCTCTTTGGTGCTTCCTTCCCCCCACTATCATAACCTCAATTCTAGCTTACAAATTAAATTAGACCAGAACATGCACACTGCTACAGATAACAGCCCACAACACAGAGAATCCAGGATAGATGAACCCCTCTGGGTCAACAAGGAGTAGAGATACCAGGAGAATGGGGGAAACGTTGGGGGGGGAGGGGAAAGGGGGAACCAATCACAAGGATCAACATAGAACCTCCTCCTAGGGGGATGAATAGTAGAAAAGTGGGTGAGGGGCAACAGAGGATGATATAAGATATATAAAAAATAATCTATAACCTTATTAAGGGTTTGTGAGAGAGGGTGGGTAGGGGAGGGAGGGGGGACACAGGAGGAGCTGATATCAGGGGCTCAAGTGGGAAGAGAATGCTTTGAAAAGGATGATGGTGGCATATGTGCAAATGGGCTTGACACACTGGAGGAATGTATGGCTATTGATAAGAGATGTAAGAGCCCCCAATAAAAGTATTATGAAAACAAAAAATCCCCACAAAGGTGCCTTGAAAAACAGGCCTGGTGGTCTGCTTCTGAGAATGTCACTGCCTTCCCCTCCCTGTGGTGGCTTTTCACTCCCGCTTGTGAGGGGGTCCTTTCTCCACGGTCCCTGACCCCCACGGCTGATCCCTGTCAGGGCCCCAGCCTTTTGTGGTACCAGTACCTGTGGACTTGTCTCCTCCGAAGGATCTGCTCAGCTGGCATACAGCAGGGGCTCAACAAGTGCTTGCTGAAAAGGGGTCCGGTGGACAAATGCTGCCAGGCTGGACGCAAAGGGCCAGCTCCAGTTTGCCACGCTGCTTCTTAATCACAAAGTGTGTTGCCTGACCCAGACCCAATTCAACGACGAGAAGAACCTTGGTCTACCTTGGTCTTCATCTAAAACGCAACGGCGATAGACATTTGCAAGTTAAAGAAACATTCTTCCCTTTTCACATCCGGGAGATGGTGTGGTGTCCAGAGTCCCTGAGCACTGGGGAAAGTCATGCTGGCTGCTACCCGAATGGTTGGCTGTTCAAGCCCACACTGAAGGGCTTTGGAAATCCAGCCATTGAAAACCCAGGGAGCCCAGTCATACCAGGACACGCATGGGGTCCCCCCAAATCAGAGTCTGAGAGCACCTGACACCTGGTGGACTCTGTGGAACCCCTTGTTCTCATGCCCCGCCTGCAACTACACGTTGTCTCTGCACAGTCTTTCACTCTGTTTGAGAAGTGGGGGTGACTCTTCATTCTCTGTTTCTCTGTGCATCTCTTGGTCACTGCAGCCGGGCCCACGTCCACTTTGCCCCGGTTCTGTAGCCATCTGCCCTGCGAAGAAGGGAGGACGACGTCTGGTAGGTTGGACTTTGACGAGGATTGGGCCCCGGAGGGAGCGGGACCCAGCCTGTGCCGGCATCCTGTGAAACATCCACCTGGACAGGCGTGCAAGTCACTGAAACCGCTGCCCCTCTCCCTGTTGGAGGCAGAGGAGGGCAGAAAGGCCAGGGTCCCTCCCACCCCTCCGGGTTGCTAAGATACACAGCCCCCTTTCACTCCTTCTCACTCTGCTCCCAGGCCTGGCCCCCAGCCACACTGCGCATGGGTGCAACAGGTACCCGCTGAGCAGCCTGTCCTAGCAGATGCGGGCGAGCATAAAGCCGTGCACTGTAAGAACCGGGTCCCTTTAGAGTTCTTAACCCCAGCGACCTGCAGGAATGAGTGGCTGGAAGGCACAGGCCCTGGGCCAAGGCACCCGCTCTCCCAGCCTCGGATTTTTCTGGGACTTCAGAAGCTAGGGCACTCAGCCCTCGGCCGCCCCCGCCCCCCAACACACACACACACACACACACACCTCCCGGCATTTGAAGCACATGAAAGATTAAGCCAGGAACTGACTCAGGCGTGAAGTGACACCCAGCAAGGGGTTGACTGACCATGCTCACCCAGCCCAACGGGTGGACTGGCGCAGGGCTTGGTGGGGAAGAAGAAAGCAGCCTTTCGGAGCAGCGCAGGGCCTGCGAGAATATCGTCCAAGCACAAAGATAAACAGCGCAGAGCAGCGGGTTCAAGGCATCGTTCATCTTCCCGCTGATGACAGGCCCGCACGGCTCTGGCCCAGGGCCCAAGCGTCTTATCCTTGAAAAACACATTTTCCAGATTGCTGGCAAAAACAGCCAACCGAGAGTAAGCTGCCAGACCTAACTATTTTAAATCTTCCTCCTCCTCCTCTTGAAAAAACAGGAGATAAAGATTTGCATGGATGTGGCTTCCCTTGTCTGCACTGAGAGACAATGAGAGGAAATAAAAGGAGAGCTGGGGGGCAGGGGGGTGCGAGTAAAGGGGGACTGGTCCTCGACCTCCCACAAAGCACAGCCCCAAATCCCCAGCAGGGCGGGGGGGGGGTGTCGGGGGCATAAGGGAGTGTCTGCACTTCCTAAAAATTCTTCTGCTTCTCATAGATTTGCAGGCTTTGGAGGACATGCGAGGATTTATTTAGATCATGAACTTGCTTGTCAGAGAGGCTGAAGGGCAGGGGGATTTTCAGGCATTTGGAGAGTGCCACCCTCAGAGGGAGATGCAGCGGACACTAAGAGCAGGTGCTTTTGAGGTGGGAATGCGAAGTCGTGGGGACAAACACTTGTGTTAGGAAAACATCTGTGGGAGAGCCCGCAGCCCACAAGTATGTGCCACCTGCTCTGCCAGGACACATGGCGTGTCTCAGCAGGGCTCCATGTTCACCGCCATAATTTTTTTCCCCCTAGAAACCACCACATAGCTGATAGGTGACGAGACAGGTTTCTGCCCTGGGACACAGGCCTGTGCTCTAAGGTTGGGGTTGCATTCCAGATTAGGGGCTGGAGAGTGGTTATACCAGAGAGGATTTGGGGGTTGCTGTCAGAACCTCTGATGGCCAGCAAGCTGGTTCTGACTCTTGGCAACCTTCCATGGGGCAGGGTAGACCTGCGCCCATAGGGTCTCCAACAAAGGGGATTTGGGGAAGCAGACCACCAGGCCTTGCTTTGGAGGTCCCTCCGGGTGGACTCAAACCTTTGATCTTTTGCTTAGCACCTGAGCACGGGAACCACACATGCGGCAGGGAGAGAATTCCTGCCATCTATGCCCAGACTCGGCGGCTTCCTGGCCAGTGCACCTTGTCCTGGAGCACCTTGTCACCCACTCGTGTGTTACTAGGAACCTCGGCAGGTTCCAGGAGAGCTTCCAGGAAAGAAAGGCCTTGGCCGTCTGCTTTTAAGACTTGGATTGCAATGGTCCCATCTGCAACGTAGTGGGAGGGCACAGGTCGAGGCAGCCTTTCCCTCCCATTGGGCATGGCGTAAAGTGACCAGACGTCCCACTTTTTAACAACGCCCCGTGGCGTTGTAAAGTTAAAATAAACATATTACAATACTATTTTTGCGTTCTATGAACATTTTTGTTGTTCCATAGAGACCCAAATTTTTATCAAGAGCCCCCGACCCCCACACCCCGTCAATGGTGTCCCGCTTAAGATCTGGTCACTTTTGATGGGGTCACCTTGAGTCGGGGCTGACCGCCCACAGCAGCTAACATCATCAGATGTGCAAAAATGAGACGACTCTCCAGGCCGTGGTCATCACGAATCGTAGAGCCGCGCCCCACGCACTGGCAAAGCAATCAAAACCAAATGCCCCGCCGGCAAGTGGGTTCCACCTGCTAAGGGCCTGCTGAATGAAAACAACAAACTCACCACCATCAGGTTGATGCCAACTCACAGCAAGGCCACAAGACAGCAGAGAACAGTCCCTGCGAGTTCCAAGCCTGTCACTCTTTACCGGGATAGAGTCTATCTTTCTCCCAAGAGCAGAGAGTGGTTTGGAAGTTGGGTCCTTGCAGCCTGCAGCCCAACTCATGACCCCTGCTCCATCTTTAACCTTTAACCGGCGTCCAGCACAGAGTGACCTGCTCCAAACGAGTCCTGGACTTGTGCACGCTGACCGAAGCCGACTGAGACCGCCTCCTCTTTTCCCCAGAGCGGTGGGCGCTTCCAACTTCGGGCCTTTGAGGTAGCAGCCGACGCCGTTTCCCAGGGGAAGTTGCTCTAAATGTTAATAAATTCTAATCACTTAAAAACAATTTTTGGAGGGGCCTATTTCTAAATCAGAATGGTTTTCTGGGTGGAGATTTGGGGGTTAGCGAGTTAATCAAGGTAAGTCCCACAAGGAAACCAACAAGAGAAAAGTATCAAACATTCTGTGGGACCCATTCGCCCTGACCTGAGCCCTGGTCACTAACTTCGCACTGCTCTGATTTCTCTCAGACTTATAGGAGCCCTTATAGAACCAGATCTTAAAAATAAACCAACAGTCCCCAAGGAGCCTCTGCTGACACCTCTTTTCTCCCTTTCCTGGAGTTCCCCTGACCTCAGCACGGCTGGGCTGGCCGGGTACACTTGACAGTTTGCTGACAACACTTCGCATCTCAGTGGGAAGCCATAAAAGCAGGTTCCGAGCCAGCAGCTGAGTCCTTTAAGGGCTGCTCACCACATTTGGGCGAGAGATTAAAGAGAAATGGTTAATCAGTCTTCACAGCTATTTTTAAAAGTGGATTTCCAGTGTTCAAGATTAATTAATAAAAATCCCTAATTCAAGACCCCTTGTCATTTCTGGTTCAGGTCTGGTCTTCTTTTGCGCTTCCTTTCTGCTATTCCCTAATGAACACCTGGTGGAATCCAGGCAAGACTTAGAGCAGCCCCACCAGCTACGTGGACCAGTGTGCCCCTCTGTGTCTGGTCCTTTGGCCTCCCTGACCTTGAGCTACTACTCCCCTAAATTTGGTATTTTCATTCTGTACTTTAAAAAGTCAATTTTGGGCCTCCTGCTCCCACCACCAGAGCGCAGTGATGCCCCCCCCCCAAACAAACAAACAAACAAACAGTCAATTTTATACTTTATTCACTTCAAAAAACAAAACAAAACAAAACAACCCAAACCAACAAAGCAGAACTGTCTCTGTGAGTTTCCAAAACCGTAACTTTTTTTTTCCAAGTTAAATGAATCATCTTATATATTTTAAAAACAGAATGTTGTATGTTGGTGAGGATGGGGCAGTTACTGTAAATTGCAGTAATGCAAATGAATCGGCAAACAAGATTGAGTGAAAGGCAGAATGCAAGAGTGTGTAAAAAATGATCCATTTGCATAAATTAAGTAAAACAGTCACAGCTAATTTAATCTGTGAGATGCCAGTGTGCTGGGTATTTGGGGGGAGCAAATTATCACTTGGATGTGGTGTGAAGGCTTTTTAGGGTAATGTTCAGTTTATTGAGCTGGGTTTTGAGGACATATGCTCCCTACTTGTGGAAAATTAATTGTACGGAAGTCTTAGCATTTGAGGCTACTTTTTAAAACAGACACACTGGAGAGATCATCCGTTTGGCTCAATGAAGGGACGATCACAAAAGAAGCGAGGCACACAAGTGTGCTGGTTGCCCACTGCATCAGACAATCAGGTTGAGGCTGCATTCGTCTCTCTAGTGAGTGCTGGGAGTGCTGGGAGCAGTTCAGTGCTGTGTTAGGCCGAGTGGACTAGAGAAACACATCCCGTGACACTCACGTATAAGAGCTTTATGCTTTTCACTTCTGGCTGCTTGAGCATCCTCCACCATCCTGAGTGACACCCCGACACTGTAACTCTTTATGGGAGTGGAAAGCACCGTCTTTCTTTGAGCTGCTAAGCTTGTGGTTATCAGCCCAATGATGACCACTCAGGAGTCCTCAAACTACGGCCCACGGGCCACATGTGGCCCGCCGACGACATTTATCCGGCCCGCTGGATGTTTTTGCTGCCGCTGCGGTCCTACTTAGCAACCGACTCATTCCAGCCCCGCAGTGAATTTGTTCACAGTTGTTTTTTTTTTTCTTTTACTTTAGCCTGGTCCTCCAATGGTCTGAGGGACTGTGAACTGGCCCCGTTTAAAAAGTTTGAGGACCCCTGATTGTTTGGGACTAACTGGATTTTGCTTGGCGAATGAAACGGGTACCTACTGTACTCACTGCATTTAGTCTTCCGTAGCCGTCTCTTTGCACTCACAGTGTTTCCACGATTTTCCCATGCCGCTGGTAAAACGGGAGTTTGCTCCATTGCATTCTCATCCCAAGAATGCCTTACAGTGCACGGCGTGACTCTACCACAGCTTATTTCTAGGCTGTCCGGTCCAAGCACTGTGCTCCTACTTTCCCCTCATACAAACCGTACTGTGTAAGAGGCTGAGACAGAGGCGCAGGAGAGGGCTCGAGCTCGGGCAGGGGTGAAAAGTAAAGAGATGCTTTACTCAGGTAGGACAGGACTTTGGGGAGGGGAAGGGACAGCAGAGCATCTCCAGCTCCTGGGCGGGCTCCGAGGTCCCAGAGTGAGGCTAGGGAAGTCGCCTCTGCTGATGGGGCAGTGGGATATTTGTAGGACCTGGATAAGGGTAGGATGCAAATGAGGTGACGGAAGCTGAGGGGAGTTGCGTCCATGAGGAGAGGTGAGGCTCGATGCAGCAGCGGCAGGATGTGAGTCTGTGAGAGATGGTCTTGTTTTACAACCTCTTTCTCTGGTACTCTGGTGGGGGAGGGGGCACTTTGAAGTGCAGTGGATTTGTCCAAAGCAGGGTAGTCTTTCTGGCAGCCTGGGAAAGGAGTTCGTACCAGTCTGGCTTAAGGAGATAAGCTCCTTGGAATGCAGAGGTTAGAGGCTGTAAAGTCCAGCATGCTGTTGGTCTTCCTGAGGGGGTCAGGGAAGGGGGGCCACTTGGTTTGGACTAGGTCCAAACACTGTGATTCTTTGCTCTAACTCACAGGATACAGGTGCTAATGCTTCTATGGGGAGTCCTGGTCATGCAGCAGCGGAAACGTGCTTGAGGGCAAATCAGGGCTAACAGTTCTGACACGCCAGCTGCTCTGTGGTGGAGAGATGTGGCCGAGGCTTCTGTAAAGATTTACAGCCTTGGAAACTCAGTAAGCAGTTCTGCTCTGCCCTGCAGGGTCACTATGAATGAAATTGACTGATGGCAATGGGTTTCACTGTTTCCTTTGAGTATACCGCTAGAAAGGAGTTGCTGGCGCTTAAGGCATAAACCTTAAGACATGGACAGAGTCCCTCAGTGGTACAAAAGTCTAAGTGATCAATTAATAGCCAAAAGGTTGGTGGCTCCATCAAACCCAGCAGCACGCCTGGTGATCTGCTGCTGAGAGGTCACGGTCTTCAAATTTCTTGGAAATGTATTTCTGGTTTGACACACAAGGGTCTCCTTGAGCCCTAATCCATTTTAAAAGCTAACAACAGCCAGGCACGGGCGACTCTACAAGATCATGGTAAATTATTTTCCAAAGTGACTATCTTCAGCCACATTTCTACGACTCATATGATTACATTAATTCATAGTCCCTTCAAATTTGATAGTATCAGACTTATTCATTTTTGTTAATGGTATAAAATGATATCTTGGAGTGGTTTCCCCCCCGCCCTTGATAATGATATTAAACAGTGTTTCATGTTTATTAACTGTTTTCTTTTCTGTGAAATGCCAATTTAAAACTTGAGACAGTTTTCAATTGGAATGTTTTGGGTTTTGTTCTTATTTGATTGTAGGAATTCTCTATATATCCAGTCTATTAACCCTTTATGTTGTTACACTTCTAATTGGAGGTTCCCCACCCCCACCCCCAGCTTCACCAAGTATCTTTTGGTGCTACTCTTTGATGATGACTTTTAATGTATCTAATATTGTGAGCGGTTTCTTTTAGGATTCGTCTATTTTTGTGTCCTTTTTAGGAAATCTTCCTCTGTTCTAAGATCAGAAAGACATTCACTTATGTTTCCTTTTAGAGGTTCTAAAGTTTGCATTTGAGATTCAAACTCTTAATCTTCCTAGGTTGATTTTTGTCTGTAGTGAGAAGGAAGGTCTGCTTTCATGTTTCTCTGTGAATAACCATCTTTTCAGCCTCGTTTGTTACATAGGGTTTCCATTCTTCATGTCTCTACTTCTACAGCCTATTAACGTTTTAAACAAGCACGGGGCAGATTCTGCATGCTCTATTCTATTCATTGGTCAGTGTGGTAGTTACAAAGCCTGGTGTCAATTTGGGACTTGAGAGGATTAAGAGTGTAGGGGTGGAGTCTAGTCTGTCAATCAGATCATAGCCAATTAGACCTGGCTTTCTCCAGATAATTCTGGGAAATCCTGATTTTCCTCCTTGAAGGCAAGAGAGACTCTCTCTCACACACACAGATCATTCCCCTGGAGACTCTCTACTCACAGTTCACTCCCTTGGAGATGTTCTACTGACAAGACACATGGCACTATGCTGCTAGACCCTTACTCTGGGGGCTGGAGAAGCCATCAGAGAGCCCTGTCAGTGTTGAGATCCACTGGATCCAAAGACTTTCTACCCACTGGCCTGTGATCGTCCTGCATTCAGTGTCATTGCATGTGTTTCATGAGTCTGAAGAGGGCTTTATCGATTGATATAGGACACAGGGGCTAGTATTGAACTTATGGGCTTGGACAGGACTGGGTTGGGATGCTTTTTTAATGGACAATTACTCTTTATATAAAACTCTGTCTTATACATAGATGAGTGTCCATGGATTTATTTCTCTAGTTTACAGTCAATTCATTCTGCTTCAGTATCACACTACCTTAATATCACTATATTTGATGAACTAATTCTCACATCTTATTCTTTTCATTAGAACTATTTTAGCTATTCTTGACTGTTTTTCCATATTTACTAAAATCCATTTCTCATCTTTTAAAATAACTCAGCTGGGATTTACTACAATTGATCATATTATATCTAAAGATCAACTGGAAAAAATTGATGTTTATGATATTGTTCCTATTCATAAACATGGGGCTTTTGTTCTTTTCTATATTTACCAATGTTTGGGGGGTAATGTTTACATTTTTCTATTAATATATTTTACACATTTTGTGTTCAGTTTTTTCCCTAAAACTCTTAAGAGATTTGTGAAAAGCATATAAAAAAGGTATTTCAATTGACTTGTATATGTAAGTGACATTGACTTTCATAATATTGATTTTACTAGATCTCTATTATGTCTGGCCATTTGTTTCTAGTTCTTCTGGGGATTTCTATCATCATCTTTAGATACTGGCAGTTTTATTTCTCCTTTTCAAACTTTTATGTTTACTCCTCTTGATTCATTGAGCTGCAACTCATTGACATCTACTGCCACCAAATACATTCCAACTCACAGAAACTCATGCAGGTGGAGTAAAGCTGCTCCTTGGGTTTCTGAGATGACAAATCTTTACATGAGCAGAAAGTCTAGTCTTGCTCTGCGTTGGGCTGGGTGGGCTAGAGAAACAAATCCAGAGATGCTCATCTGTGTATAAGGAAGAACTCTGTATAGAGAAGTGCTTGTGCTTCTCTACCAATAAAACATCCCAGCCCAGTCCAACCGAAGCCCTCTTCAGACTCATAAAGCCACAGACAATGATGCAGAATGCAGGAACAGCCCTGGTCTGTGTGTGCAAAGTCTAAGGACCCACTGGCAGTCTCCAGAGCTTGCATAGGTGTCCGCGAAATTCCTCAACAGGCAGGTAAAGGCAGAGAGAGAAAGGTTCCCAGGACCCTCCTTACGAGGAGGTCACACCCACAGGGGGCACCCTGGGACCTGGTTGACAGACCAGACTCCACCCCTACACTTCCAGTTGACACAAAATTATGTGATACCACGTTCTCCCTCTGAGTGGACGATGGGTTTGAATTGCTGACCTTGCAAGGTTCAATCCACCTTGTCCCCAGGGCTCCTTGTTGTGCTGCATAAACCTTCACAAAATGTTGACTAGGCCCGACGGAAGCAGGCATCTGAACTTGGCCACTGACTTTCAAAGAACAGCTTTTAGCATTTTCCTATTCAGGCTAATTGTCATTGTAGATTATCTTATTTAAAATTGTATTTCAATACAGGACAGAATTTTAAATTTCCATGGGATTTAGACTTTCTAGAATTATTTAGGCTGGGTGAATTCCTGAAACTACTGTCCTGGAATCCTCTTCCAACCACTTATTGTACTGTGGTGGCTTGCAAGCTATCATGATACTAGAATTTAAGTCATTGGTATTTCAAGTTCCAACAGGGTCACCCAAGGTGAACAGGTTTCAGTGGAGCTACCAGACTACACATAGACTAGGAAGAAAGGGTAAGGTGGCCATTTCTGAAGAATTATCCACTGAACACCTTATGAGTGGCAGTGAAACATTGCCTGGTATACTGAAAACCTTATCCACAGCAGCAGAACATTATCAGATATGGTACTGGGAAAAGAGCCCCGAAGGTCAGAAAGCTTTCAAAACACCACTCAGAAAGAGCTGCCTTCCCAAAGTAGAAGAGACCATAACGACAGGGAGAGACCAAAGCTTTCCCGATGTTCATCTGCTGGAGGGGCAGCACTCCAAGGCAGAAGAAATAGATGCAGATTACCCATGTTTGGAATGTGCAAAGTATGATCGCGCTCCAGATACTTCTGAGGATCTGAGAACGGACAGCATCTGTGTCCCCTCCCCGGGCGAGCCGTGTGATAGGAGTACTGGGGACGTGTGTACAGGCAGCAAGAGCGTGGGCAAATTCTCAAGTCTCGCAGACTCTGACCATTGCAGAAACTTCCTGGAAAAAAAAAAAAGTGAGGCCTGTGCATTACGACTCTGGTGCCTTCCTTCTGACCATGGGCCAGGGATCAGAATGGTCTTGCACTGGAAGCTGTTTCCACCACCACTCACCCCATCTGCCCCTGGAGGGCGGTCTCCCCTTGGGGCTCACCGGGAGGTGTCCTCAATGGAGATCACCATATTGGGGGTCAGAGTCATGCGTGTTGCTCTGAATGCCTCGGGGACACCGCTGGACCAGCATTGTAAGTGCGTCTATTTAGCATAAGGTACGTGTCCCAATCGTGGCTTCTTAGCCGGTGGGAGTTCCGCAGCTGACTAGGGTCATCTGTCACCAACTATGTCCTTGGGACAGTTTTCTTTGATCTCCCATGACCCTTTCAAGGCTTAGTATCTCAAAAAGCAAACAAAAACCTTGGACCTCGGACTAATGGTCTCTCTCATCAGGATGATAGGTCTCTTGTATATATTGTCCTCGTCTCATTTAAGACTAAATAAATCTTCTTTTTAATACACACATACACAAAAACAGGTAGAAACTGACTGAAGGCACACAGGCAGGCTTGGAGGAGAGGAAGAAAATTAACTCCCAATTCCTGGACCCAGGAACCAATGTCACTCAACCAGTAGTTATTGGGAGTGAGAGTGAGCTGAGTGGGGGTTGATGAGGGGCCGATGGGTGACCACACCTCAGACCGAATGAACAAATCCACCAGGGGCAGAGGGGACCTTGTAGGTGCCTTTTAGGACTATAACAAAAAGGAAGCTCCTCTGAATCCATATGCCATCTTGCAGAAGAGGCATAAAAACTCGGAATTCTCTGAGTTCAACTCATATCAATTGAATTACCAAGAATTTATCTAAGATTCTATTCAAAATGGCTCAAAACGAAGGTGATGGTTAATTATTAAAGAAGGAATACATTACTGTTGAACGTATGCATTGGGCTGAGAGCCAAAAGGTTCAAAGTTCAAAACCGCCAGGCGTTCTGTGAAATTTGGGTTTGAATGTACATGTTGCCAAATTATCCACAAGACTATGGGCTTCCCGACTCTAAGAACTAGCAAATTAACCATCTTTGTCTCTCCCACATCTAGCAAGGTACCTAGCATTTAAATCAAACACCAAAACTTACTGCCATTCAGCTGATTCCGGCTCAGAGCCACGCAAGAGGCCAGAAGAGCACTGCCCCGGAGTGTTTCAGAGACGTGACATCTTGAGCAGCGCAGACAGCCTCTCCCTTCTCCCTGGGAGAGAGTGACGGGTTTGAAGCCACAACCTCGTGCTTTGCAGCTCAAGGAGTTGCTCCTACGTGGCACTGAGTATATATGGCACAAATATGTGTTGACTGGCAATACTTTCCTGCAAAGTTACAGCCATTTGTGTTTCTCTTCTGTTGATTCACCAAATATTTACCTATTTAATCTATCTGGAATTGATTTGGGGTGAATAATATAAAATCCAACTTGGTTTTCTCCTGAATGCCCCCTTATCCATCGATTTCTGACATTTTCTTCCACACGAAGTCACTGTTTACAGAGCGGCTATTTCAGGGCTACCTTTTGTGCATGACTCTTTCAAGAGGGAAGCCAGTTTCTCTCAAAACCCTGCAGTCGTGGTAAGCCCACGTCGCTCCCGACAAGGCACCACGTGACCCGGCCCCAGTATGTGTCTTTGACCCCATCCCTGCCCCCCACGTCCAAGCTCACTCGTGTCTGGCCTCTTTGGGTCTTTGCTCTTCTTTACTGAGGTGCGCACTCGCCGAGTGACGGTGGGACTACATTTCCCAGAATCCCCTCCGGAGAAGCAGGTGAGGGTGTGCTCTCGCGCCTGCGCGGTCCGCAGCTCACCCTGCTGCCACCCCCCGACTCCCATCCCGCGGGTGTGGGGGAGGCAGAGGCACAGGGGGGGCTCCCGTGGGTCCTTCCTGTTTCCGGTTGTGCCTGCTCTTCCCATGTGCTGGCCCTGCGATCTACAGACGTCCCGCGTCTCAGGTCTACCCCCAGGGCTGAGACGCTCTCACAGCCGCCCGAGACCTCCAGAGGCGAACTCCTCGGCCCTGGACCTCGTCGTGGTTGTGCTGCTTGAAGTGACAGCGGGGGGACACCGCTTCCGCCTCAGCCCAGCCTCATCAGCGAATGGTCTGCGCAGAAGCTCTTCGCGGAGATAACCCCGACACCAACACACTCCCTTCCTCGAGTCTTCACCCCAACTGCCAGCTTCCTTGTTCAGACTCTCTCCGCCTCACCCCCTAGGAACCTTCACCTGCTCGCCAGACTCTCTGATCCCCGTCACCAAGCACAGCGTGTTCTTCCACGTGCTGGCCCCCACTCGATTCAACGACAGGGGGCGCTGCACCTGTGGGTTTCCCAGACTGTGACTGTTCCCAGGGGTGGGCAGCCTCGTCTTTCTCTGGCCGAGCAGCTGGTGGTTTGGAACTGCTGACCTTGGGGTGCGCAGCCCAATGTAATTAATCACTATACCATCAGGGTGAGGCACCAAAGAAGGAGATGTATAGGGAAGGCCTGTGAGTGGAGGGAGTGACTATTTTCTCATTTGTCAACTGTTACCAGGTGTTTTCATTTACCTTTCACACCCCTTGAAGATATGTGGGGGGGCGGCATCACTGCCCTCTGGTGGTCGTGGGAGCTACCCAGCGCTGCTCCTGAGAGCCACCGCTGGATTTGAATGGCCAAGTCCATGGGCCGCAGTCCCGCACTCAACCACTTACACCACCAGAGCTCAGCGAAGATTTTTTTTTTTTTAACCAAAGGTGGATATTGGAGTGCTTTTGCACTTAATAAAACTGTATCATATTAAATTTAGTCTATAATTTGCAGTTTTCACTTATCATTGATTCTGAAATACACCCATGTTATCACATAACCAACCAAACTCCCTCACCGTCCTGTCTTCCCACCCTCCCACCCCACCCTCCTGCTTGATTCTGACTCATGGCAGCGGTCCTCCTAGCTATGAGCTTCAGGACCCAAGCACCAGGCCTTTCTTCTGAGGACCTCAGGGAGGGTTTGAACCCTCAGACATTCAGTTAGTAACCCAGTGCTTTGCACCACACCACAATCCAACCAAACTCACAGCCATCAACTGTGAGGAACCCTACAGGGCAGGAGGGAGCTGCACAATTCTGAGACAAGCATTGTGAAAACTCCATTTTGCTCCTGCAGAGCTGCTGGGGGTTTCAAACTGTGGGCCTTGGATTTAGGGGCGCAACTCATAGCCCCTAGGCCCCCAGGGCTCCTCTTGCACCATCTCAGAACTCCCAAAGCTGTGACCTGCTCCTGTTCAGTGCTTATGAACACACTCCACTTGACCCCAGATCCTCCGGGAGCTATTCCATTTCTATGCTCCACTTTGTAGCAAAACATCTCAGAGTTATTCCTCCTTTCTAGTTTTCACTTTCTCCCCTCAAACCATGCTCTCTTGAACTGCTCTGATTAGGCGGTTGTTCCCAAGAAACCATTGAAACAATCCAATCTTTGTCAAGGTCACTGATAACCTCCCCTCTGTCAAAGTAATGGTGAATTACCATATTCGTCTGCACCTTCTTTAAACTCTCAGAAATGTGTGACAAAGTTGACCTTTCCTTTCTGTGTATGTTAGTATGAACACAGAGTGCTTCTACTATTAGCCACGGGAGGTAGTTCTTACTGATTTATAAGCTTATAAAGCCTTCATAAAAGTATAACCACAAGGTAGATAACTTAGAGAAAACGGACAGATCCTGATAAGCACACCTATCCAACTGGCTCAAGAAGTAGGAAGTTTCAACAGACCCAAAACAAATAATGAGACCAAATCTGTGACCAGCAACTTCTCAACAATCACTAGTCCAGGAGTAGATGGCTTTCCTGGGAATTGTACCACACCTTTAGAGAAGAATGGACGCTAATACTGCTTAAACTCTTGCAAATGATAAAGAAGGAATAGTCTAATTCATTTTGCAAAGCAACAAAACCCTGACACCAAAGCCCATGGTCTCTTCTAAATAGATGTAAAAATTCCCTCAGTCTCAAACACTAGCTATCAGAATCCAATCATATTAAAAGAGTCATGTACCACAGCCAAGTGAGATTTATTCCAGAAATGCAGCCAGGGTTTAACTTTGGAAAGACAATCAACATAATGCCTGTATCAATAGAACAAAGGAAAATAAACTATATACTCAATAAGAAATGAATAACCCGAATATGAAAGGGCTTCAAAAAGCTGGATTAAAAGATAATGGAATTTTCTCATGCACCTTTTGAAGATCCCATATGTGTTAGTGTGAGTTGACCGGAGAAACAAACCCAGAGGGACAAGAGTGTGTGCAAGAGAGAACTTTGTATCAAACAGTAATTGTATCATTAAAAAAAAATTCTCAGGTCAGTCCAGATCAAGTTCACAAGTCCAATAGCACCCCATATGTCAATACTAATCCATAAATTCCTCGGTTAGACTCATGTAGTCATGTAATGATGCTGCCTGCAGGAAGATCACAGGCCAGTGGGTGGAAAGTACTGTGAATCCAGTGGCGGTGGAAGCACCTCAGCACTGGAATGGGTCTCCATATGGCTTCTCTGGCTCTGTCAGTGTAGCTCCATGTGGCTTGTCATCAGGAATACGAAACAGAGTGGGTCTGGCTTTCACAGCGCCTCCAAATGAGGTCACCACGATGTGACCTGATTGACAGGCTAAACTCCACCCCTTCCCTCTTAATAGTCCCGAGTTTACCCCAGATTATGTAACTACCACACCTTGTACAGTAGAACCCCAGACCTCAACACCAATCCATTCTAGAAAGAGCATCAGAGATGGGATGTAGTCAAGTTCCAAATCCATTTTTCCCATAGGAAATAACTGAAAACAAATTAATCCGTTCTCGACCACCAAGTTTTTATCATAACCTTGCTTTTTTATACAAAACATTACACAGAAATTTCAAAATGAATAAGTTCAGTGTTAACTAATGTAATTTAAATTAGAAACACAACATTTAAAAAGTTCTAACTACGGTATGGCCCATACCTTGAGATTGATGAAGATCTGGATCTGTGGACATGGATGTGGAGAGGAGGTAAGGAGAGTCCTTGTTTGGAAGGGAATCCCCTTCCATTAAATCAACTGGTAACTGCTTTCCAGGAGTTTAATCCCTTCTTTGCCTTTTTTCATTAGGACCTGCTGGCTTTTTCTTAAAAAAGAAAAAAAACCCTGTCTCATGTGGTTCTGCTGTTGGTTTTTCCTTAAATGTTTTTTAGAAAGAGTTTACTAAATGATCATCAAAATATCGATAACACGGTTATCGATAACCACTTATCATGATTCTTTCCAATAGATATATTGGAAATAGATATATTTTATAGATATATTAAATCATTTTATCAGGGACTCGTACAAGTCTTATCACAATCCACACATACATCCTTTGTGTCAAGCACTTTTGTGCGTTTGTTTCCCTCGTCATCCTCAAAACACTTGCTTTCTGCTGGAGCCCCTGGTAGCTGCTCATTTTCCCTTTCCCTCCCCACGCCCCTTCCACTATGAACCCTTGATAGTTTATAAATTATTATTTTGTCCTATCTTACGCTATCCGATGTCTCCCTTACCCACTTCCCTGTTGTCTGTAACCCAGAGAGGTGTTATATAATCTCCATTTCGACCCCACCTTCCCCCCACTCTTCCGGTATTTGGCCCTGCTCACCACTGGTCCTGAGGGGTTCTTCTGCCTTGGATTCCCTGTGAAAAAACTCTTTCTTAGGACCAATGTTTTCTACCTAAAGGCAATACAAAAAGCTACAAAAACTATGAAATTATAGCAAAATGCTTGCAACACAGCTGCCAAAGGTTTAAACAGTGCGTACTAACACCGCCAACTAACGCTGAGTGAGCGAACACAAACTGCTTTTGCTTACAAGAATCACGTGTGTCCGTCAGATTCCCGATGCTTTGTTCGAGCTCTGACGTTTTGTGTCGAAATCTGACTATGCCAAGTACTGATCTGGTTGAGTAACCGAATTCTTCTGTAGATATACTTACAAAAGTGATGTTTAAAAAGTAGCAATGAGTTTGCTTGTGGAGCTCCTACAACTTAATGGGATTCGAGTCTTTGATTTGGAGGTGGAGGGCCCCGGTTTCATGGGGCACCCTAGTTAATTACCCTAAGAAGGTGTTGAATGCTTCTGTGATACCTTCTAGCCTGGCCAGTAGAACTTCAGTGAAACTTCTAGCTAGTTCAGCTTGCAAGTGGCCAACCAGGGCGTGATTGGTCACCATGGAATCAAAGTGACCTCGGTAGCTTAAAAAGACTAGATACGGTGTAGTGAGAATGTAGTCAACTTGAAGGAAACTGTAGCCAACATCACTGAGTTGCACTTGTAGGGACAAACAGTTTAACTGGTGCATATCTTGCTTTGTATTTTCCCACCAACAACAAAAATTCCAATCGAGAACCTGTTATTAGATCCCAAGTGGTGGAGGAGTGGGGCCAGGAAGGTTGAAGTGGGGTCCCATTTCCTCCCACTTTGGTCCTGCAGAGGCTGGCCCTCCCATTCCCCAGCTTGCTGCACTTCGGATATTTATGACACGGGGTGTGTCTGTAATGCTGCAATCTGTGGTTTTAGAACATCCGGTTAGTTACCTTCTCTCAGCCATGGGTAAAACCAGGAGCATGGATACAACTCTTGATTTAAACAAAACTTACACATTACCGATTTTGGTTTGAGGTCCCAGAGAAGGGATTGTTTGGTCAAAACTATTTCCACATGTCTGCTGATTATTTTGGCACCTGGTGCTAACCAAGAGGAAAACAATGAGGGAGGTAACGATAATAGGGCATGTTTTCCCATGAAGTCGTCCCTCCACCTCACTGATTAAAAAGGCAGTTTGGTAATAAAAAATAAAAGGGAGGCCGTCCGCATCTAAAAGATGGAGTTGACGGACTTTAACCCCATTCCTCTTTTAAGTACAGTTGAAATCCATACAGTCTCAGACAACCCAGTGACGAGGGAGCTAATCTTTGTAAACTCTATTGTATTAAAATGTTGAGATACATACAATAATTCATTATAACAAACAAATGGTACTTGGCAATGTGCATCCAAACCCTGTTGTTGCTATTATGATATTAATGACTCACAAAGACGGGGCAGTCTGCTTCTTTAACGATGTACAGTCCGACTGCCCACTGGGTCACTCTCCGCAGAAATGGATGCGGTGCTGGACCTTTGGGGCAGTATGCTTGAACGTTTGGCACTTTGTTGAAGCTATCTGAGTGGATTTGAAAGCGTTAAAAATTTTTTAATTCATAGAAAGGTACAGCACATGCTCTATACTGAGACACACATTGAACTAGCTAATGCTATATGAAAATCAGTCATAGTGAGCTGCTCTGACTTAGGTACAAATGTAATATATGGACTTAAGGACGGGATTGGATCAAAATCCAGGATCTGCCTGCATATGAACCGAGAACACGAGCTCCCTGAAAGGTGGAAAGATGAAGGTGGACAGGCTAAACAGCCATCTCAAGTTCAGAACCAAAAGCAAGGAAAATATGCGCATAGGAAGAGCTCGAGCACAACTTAAGGAAAGAAAAATAAAATAGCAGTCTAAAGTGACCAGAATTTAAGCGGGACACCATTGACCAGGGGAAAGGGGGTCCTTGATTAAAAATTTGCTCTATATGGAGCAACAAAAATGTTCACAGAATGCAAAAATAGTATTGTAATGTATTTACTTTATTCTAAAACACTGTGGCACGTGAGACAGATTGTTAAAAAGCGGGATGTCTGGTCACCTTAACAGGCTCAATAGAGTAAAAAATCATAATGCTTTGAAAACATGAATCAAATTCACAAAGTTTTCCTATAAGTTGAAAAATGGAAGACAAATAGAAATAAGATATAACTTTCAATGCTACAGATATCAGATATATATATATATGAGCTTCTTGCCAATACATTTAAAAATTCAGATGAAATAAAAAAGTTTGGGCTGAGCCCCAGTGGCGTCGTGGTTGTGTGCTGAACTGTGGTCCATAAGGTTGACAGTTCAACTCCAGCAGCAGCTCTTCAGGAGCAAGGCTGGGTTTTCTACTCCCACCAGGGCAGTGGTGCACAAACAAGACAAAAAAGTTTCTGGTAAAACATGACTGAAGAAAAAAAATCTAGATAGTCATATAACCACAAGGTAAACTGAATCAGTATCTTAATTTCGCCACAAAGAGGATTTCAGGTTCTGGGAGTACCATCTGTGAGTTCTAACAAACATTCAAAGAATGACCAGCTCCCGCACAGATATTTGCATAGGAATATAGGGGGGAGATGGGGGGTGTTTGTGAGACACATAACCAAACTAATAGTATCCAGCATGGATACTACAGAAAATCATGGAACTACATGCAACTACAGAAAATCAGTAAGAGGTAAAAAATAAAAATAGTAATTTTACAGAAATAGTATGATAAGGAAACAATGTTAACATTTTCAGGGAAAATTTAAATAGTAAAACTTGAGATTGTGAAACCAAGGGCCCCACACGCACTCCCGCTTGGAGTGTAAACTGGCATACTGACGCTTACCAAAGGTAGACTTCCACACGTCTGCAAGCCAGCAGTTCTCCTGAATGGGGTACAGTGCTAAAACTCCAAACAGCCCCAGTGCCCCAGGAGTGGGCATGTAAGTGATGGTATACTAAACTGTGTGCATGCAATGAAATGACATCACTGAAGATTAATAAACTACAGTTACAATCATCAGCATGGATATGCAAAGAAAGTAAGCCCAGGAAGAAAACGTAAGTTTTCCTTTTAGAAACTTTAAAAGCAGGCAATAAAAAGTACATATAATTTAAAGTGTTCAAACCTCAAAGAAATGACAGTTACTAGCACACTATTTAGGAATGGGGAATCCAAGCTGGGAAGGGCAGTAGGGGGATTTCTGCAGTTCATGGGCAATGATCTGTTGTGTGCACCTTTCACAGGTTTTTGAACATATGCTACAGTTTACTAATAAACTCTTGCTACAAAAAATGAAACTTTCTTGAAGATCATTCCACAATGGTTGTAGTAGTACAAGAGAAGGTGCTACCAGGAGCTCAGCTAGATTCAGATGTGGAAAAAGGACTATTATGGTTAATGTCAGATGGATCTTGGCTGAAAGCAGAGGATGCTAAAAAAGATGGCTACTTGTGTTTTATTGACTATGCAAAGGCATTCAATAGTGTGGACCACAAAAAACTATGGATAGCCTTGAGAAGAATGGGAATTCCGGAACACCCCAATGTGCTCATGTGGAACTTGTGCCTGGATCTGGAGGCAGTTAGGGAATAGGACAAAGGCATACTACGTGATTTAAATTCCCAGAATAGTGTGCTTCAGGGCTGTATCCTCTCATCATACTTAGTCAATCGGTACACTGAGCAAGTAAGGAGAGAAGCTGGATTATCTGAAGGAGGAGGCATCAGGATTAGAGGTGAATTTATTAACTCTTATTAACAATCATGTACAGATGACACAACCTTGCTTACTGAAAGCGAGGACATTAAGCCCTTGATGATAAAGACCAAGGAGTGCAAACTTCAGTATGAATTACAATTCAATGGAAAGAAAACAAAGTTCCTCCCGATAAAAGGAGAAGAGATTGAAAAGTTGTCCATGCTTTCATTTTTGACTTGACTTGGTCATGTCCTTCTCACTTGCAGTAAGCCATCTTGTATCATGCATGTATTATAGATTAATAAGCATCCCACCAATTCTAACGTCACTGTTCTTCATAGAAGCCAGCCTGATGACTTGCTCTGCATACAGATTGAATGAATATGACAAGAGGATACAACTCGAACAACTTCCCGATTTATTCCCATTTTGTTTGCAAAACTGCTTTTTCCCCCTCTTTAAACATTTTATTGGGGGCTCATACAGCTATCACAATCCATTCATACGTCCTTTGGGTCGAGCATATTCATACATTTGTTGAACACCATTTTCAAAATATTTTCTGTTTGAGCCCTGTTTGGGCCGGGGTTGAGCCAGGCAGCCCCCCCCGACCAGGCAGTCTCTTGCACCCCTTTGTGCCAGCCTCACAAGACGAACAACCTGCTAAACTTTGTAACCCCTGCCTCTAGAACTTCACAGAGCTTCTCTCTCAGGGGCCAGTCTGTACAGCCATGTTCTATAAATCAGGTCTGCAAAAGACAAAATATACTCACAAACCATATCCTGACTCAGACCCTGCAACTGCACCACCAGAAAGTCTCATTCCCCTTAACGGTATTTAAGTCCTTGACTCAAGCCCTGTATCTGTCTGGCACTGCCAGGCACTGCTACCCTGGCCTAACTCTGGGGCCCCGGACCCCGCCCAAGAACTTTAAGGTACTCCTGTCCTTCTCTGCTGTCCCTTCCCATTCCTAGTTCTTCCCTACCTCCAAAAAAGCCTATATTTACCTTTCTTTCCTGAGCTCTATCTCAACCTCTCAAGCCCTTGGTATCAGCTCATTTTTCTCCCTCCCTGCCTCACCCTTGGTAATTTATAAGTTATTTTGTCATGTCTCACACTAACCAAATGTGGGGGAAACCAGCCCTTAACAACTATGTCAAGGGTCGAAAAGGCACAATTGTACAGTTACGAAATATGAAAGATTATAGTAGAGTCAGAGAACGATATTAGGTAAAATAGTCAGACACATTTCATGGTAGAATGCTCGCTTCCTGAACAGCCATGAACGCAGCAGGCAGGTTCATGCAGTGTGGGCAGGGAGGGCAGGAAAGTCTTTATTTCCGGTCAAAGCCCATGTACACTTAGGAGTGTGATGACAACCAGACAGGTCACAGGAAGGGCTGTATAATAGCACCAGCAAGACAGGAAGGGGATGAGTTAGGGGTGCATAGCTGCAATAGGAAGGGGAGGGATGGACTAGGGGAATACATGTGACAAGATGGGTGGGCCCTAGACTTCAGAAAGCAACCTGACCTTGGTCACCCTTGAGTGGGCTTGACCTTGCTGGACTCTTCTTCAGAGAATCAATCTACCATCCTTATCAGAAGGGTGCCGGTCCTCCTTAAAATGGGACAGACTACACAGTCTGATTGCTTTAGATGGCTGATAACCCCCAGGGAGAATAACCTCTGACATGCTTTTGGTGACCTCCAAGTTATTTTTCATGTGTAGCAAGCAGCTCGGTTTGGCATGTATTTGGGAAAGACACTTGAGAAAAACCCCACAATCAATGTCTCCCTTCACCCACTTTTGTCTGTCACCCTGGGAGGGAGGAATATGTAAATCATTGTGAGGGTTCCCTCCGTCCCCCCTCACCTTCCCCTTAGCCTCCTGGTATGGCTACTCTCATTACTGGTCCTGAGCAGTTGATCTATCCTGGATTTCCTACGTGGCAAGCTCTAGCTGTACCAGTGTACGTGCTCTGCTCTAGCAGGATTTATAGGGCAGAATTGGGGTCATGATGGGAGTGGAAGCATTAAAGAACCAGAGGAAAGTTGTGTATTTCAGCGGTGCTATACCTCACCGTTTAGGGATGTCCAATTGTCTATGAATGGGCTTTGGGTTTCTAATCTGCACTCCCCTTCATTCACAGTAATAGGACTTTTTGTTCTGGGTCTTTGATGCCTGATACCTGATCCCATTGACAACACTTCATGATCACACAGGCTGGTGTGCTTCTTCCACACGCAGCTGCCTCTTGATCCATGTACAAGTTCCACAGCAGCACAATGAAGTGTTTTGGAATTTCCCTTCTTCCCAAGGCATTCTACAGTTTATGATCCACACAAATACAAAGAAAACTTCAAATCAAGAGGAAAAAGCAAAACACCATAAAAACCTAAAAGAATAGTATTAAAGATATCGCTTATTTGAACAGCAATCAGAAAAAAAAATAAAAGTAAAAATCACATCAAGGGCCCTATTTCAAATTTATCAGGCTGATATTTGTCCAATAACATCATGTACTGGCAAGAACAAGGGCAACAGAAACCCAAAACCAAACTCATTGCGTTAAATCCAACTCATTGGCAAGGCTAAGTCAAAAAGTATTGCTACAGATAAACAGGAACCTTGAAATACACACACAGAAATATCTATTGTTGCTCAACATATCCCCTAGCTTGGTCCATACACTTAGAGAGGCAGTGTTTCTTTCAGAATTCTGCATTGTTAGATGTACATCATGTTAAGGGTTTTGACATAGAAAGCCCTGGCTTCTATTTCAACCGTTCAGGAGTTGGCAGACATCCAGAACCACATTTTTGTCATCAACCAGCATTTCACCTTTTTAGAAATGAGAAAACCACTTGTACACTTGAGTTTTTCCCAGTGCTGTCCTTATAAGCTGTTCAACATTACAAGTTTCTGCATTTTTCCTGAACAGGAAACAAAACTTCAGTCACACAATGTTCTCTTAAATCAGCCATCTCAAAAATCGAGGTTTGAGCAAAAACTGCTTTTACAAAAAAAATCAGTGACCAGAGAACATTCCCTGGCGACACCACTGGGTGCACAAGCTTAGAACAAGTTGCTCATTGCTTTCCTAGTGGGAAAAATGTTTACTATGAAAACTCCATCCTGTAGAACTTTTTCTGTTTTCTAAGGGGTACCCCCTCATATATAGGTTCATTCCACCAGTTCAGAATGTTAATCAAACTTTCCTTAGAAGTTCTGCTAAGATTGCATAAGTTTGTGACAAAAAAGGCCTGATTTGTAGCAGATGGGGAGATTGTTTTTTGTCACATGTAGCCTTCTCAGTGCAGTTTTTGGCAAAAAAAAAAAAACCCTAAGCACCTTACCTGACCACAATGCATGCAACGTCTTTGCTTCCATGCATGTAGAACATGAAAGGGCGGTGATTTGATGACACAGAAGAGGTGAAGGAAAAAACAAGGGAGGTGCTGTCAGCTATCCAAACAGATGTTTGATAAATAATAGAATCCAAGAATGGAATAGAAGATTTGACAAAGGTAGTAAATATAATTAACTCTGAAAGTGTTTTGTGGAAAAATTTAAATACATAGCAGGAGGGGGGAATGTTCTGGGGTTTTCTATCCCCTTGTATTCTTTAGAAGTCATTGACCTGACTACACCTCGGATAGAAACACACAGAAACATCTAGGGCTCTGATGAATAATAGGAATCCAGAGTGCCAAAGCTTGCCTCTTTTCTAGCCAACACTAGTGTGGCTCCTTCTTCCCTCCCGTCTCCAAGGACCTGGGTGCTCTCAAAGACAGATTAACATGCAGAGTGCCACTATATGCTGAATACTGTTCCCCAAACTTCACATTTTATCCCTTCATGTCCATAGCCATCCTGTCAGAGCAGTATTCTCCTGATTCCCAGCTTTCAGGTAAAGACATGAGGCACAGGAGTTAAGCAATTCGCTGACGGTTAACTAGATAAGAGGGTTAGTGGTGATTCAGTGGTAGAATTTTCATCTCCAAGCAAGAGAAGCGAGTGATTGCTGGGGGTTGGGGGGTGCACCCTGGTGCAGCCTCTACACGAGTGACTTGTGGATTGTTACTACACAGGTTTCCAGAGAGCTTCTCCACTAAAACGGGACTGGAACCAGGAGGAAAAGCCTAAAGAACTAATGAAAATCTGAAAATGAAAACACAACAGATCATAGTGGCCCAATCTACAACTCTCCTGGGCTGGTCCAGTGCAAGGTTTCACCTGAAGTCAGCAGTTTACTTACTGACCACTACCAATGACCTCTAGCTAGTAAGTCGTGAAGTCGAGATTCAAGTTCAGGCAGATTGGCTTCAGAACATATATTCTGAAGGAAGTATTGAGTCATTGCTGCTCCTTAATCAAAGAAAGGCTTATCAGGAAACCTTAAAGTTACAAATAAGTATTTAAAGAAAAAGGATTAATCTAAGTCTCCAAAGCAGTGTTAGCTTGTTTGACTCCTTGTTAAACATTAATGAAAACGAGGGTGACATTTTATATCCTGCTTTAAAAATCAGCCAAATTTTTCATTACTCATGCCTTTCAAAGGCAAGTTTTTTTGTAAGACAACAAGCAGTACTCTTTCATTCAACTTTTTTATTAAGGTTGCATAAAAGATACATTCCCATATTGACAATTATTGTCATAAACAAAAGTGACACATTAAGAAGCCAATAGCAAGATATGCTTCATATATAAACAATCACTTCGCAAAGAGATCTGGATTCCTGTACAATAAAAATATTAGGAAGCAAACTGAGTAAGACCTGTACCCAGACTATATCCAAATGTGCATATAAAAACTGCACCCATAATGTAGCTCACCTAGGTTCCTTTGTTTACAATGCATAATTACTTAATCATCCATTTGTGAAATAAGAATGAACATGAAGAAATATGAAATTCAAACCACATTTATTTTCACAATATCAATGTTAAACTGAAAATAGCAACTTCATTTGACTCTAACCATTAAATGCATCCAAAGTAATCTTAATTTTCTTTGAACACTGAATGGGATCTGCCAAAAACAGTGTATTATTCCATTCTACTTGGAAGGAGCCAAGATCTCAATCCACTCTTAAGTAGCACAAAACAAACGACAACAAATCTCACTATGAGTAATGCCCACACGTGCCAGAATGCCAAGGTGACTCATGTTCATCTACTCACACAGCAAACAGCATAATGAAAGCTTATACCTTACGCAACAGAATTGCTAGAACTTAACTCTATCAGAAATTTCCAAGCCTCTTTTTGGAACACCTATTAACTATGGCAGGTCGTTCAGAAAAACAGAAATAAAGCATACACCCAGTCTTTGCAATTAAAAAAATTTCTTCACATGAACAATGGTCAGATAGAAATTTTGAGCAGTTTTTTTTCCTAAATCTGATTTATATAATCAAGGCTTCCTTAAACAAAGAGAGGTCTTAGGTATATTATCTGTACAAACTTAAGAGTAGTGTATATTCCAAATAAGCATTTTCTTCCTATTACATGACAATAAAATTGTTTTCTGAGTAAAGATAAACATTAAGGCTTAAGGTGTAAACACTTCAGAAAGCAAACTTCGTGAAGAAAAGTATTATTCACTTAAAAATGTGTAACAACTCATAAGGCCCTGAACTTGCAAATTTACATGAGAATACATTTACATCTCAAATTTCTAGGAAAGGCACAAGCTTTAGGTAAAAAGGCAGCAAAATTTAAAACCCAGCAATTTATTGAAAAATACATTTATTACAGAAACAAAAAAATTGCTTCTCAAGATGTTGTCAACCAGTCATAATATAGTCACGTTTTATGCAGCGTATTTTCTTTCTTTCATCATATTCCAGCAGGAGGTGGAACGCCTCCTTGGCCATGTGCAGCAGAAGTATTTGATGGACTGTGTAAGCTGGTCTCCTTGTACACAAACCATGCGTTTCCTGCCCAAAGTATCATATTCAGAAATCCAAAGATCTATGGGAGAGAAAAATACATATGAAAATCTAACATGTACTTAAAAATTAATTTCCACGCCAGTTTGGCATTTCCCTTTGTTGAAGGAGTCCAGATAGTGCCATAGAGAAAGTGCTCAGCTGCTAAGTAAAATGTCAGTGATCGAGCCCACTAGCCACTTTCTCTGTGAGGAAAAGATCTAGCAATCTGGCTCCATAAATTTTACAGTCTTGTGCTAGCTTCAACAGCACATATACTAAAATTTTACAGTCTTAGAAGTTTTATGGGACAATTCCACCATATCTTATTGGTTCAACATGACTCAGAATCAACTCAATGGAAGTTCTTTTATATCACTACAGTTTTATACTACATACAATGTAAAGAAGAAAACATTATTTTTTAAGGTATCAAATTTGGACTTAAAATGACACCCAGGGAAAATTTCTCAACTCCGGCTCTGAAGACAATTTTAGAATTCACTGCAAGAGATTGGCGTACCCAGTGGAAACGCCACTCTTTGCGTGTGCGCTTACACCCGGGCTTCCCAGGGTGGGCAGACGATGGTCCTGCTTCTGAGGGCTTGCCCTGTCCTCCCATTTGAAATGGCGACATACTGCCCTGTTTATTGTCTTTTCTTATCTCCTGCCTCTCTCCCCTTACATTCATCTCCCCTGCTTCAAAAGTGGCAAAGAGGAACCACAGAAAAGCTTTCCTCCTCATCTGTGATAGTCAACCGAGAAGTCCTCTTCCCAGATACAAATCGAGCAATAGCAAAGTGAGTCTCAGGGATGACGAAACGGAAACTAACCTCTCTTAGTACAGTCCTTTGTAAATATAAGAATATGGCGGCTTGATGGGTAAGAGTGGGGCCACAGGTTTTTCAGCATACTTACTACCTTACTACTGAAGGCTAAATGCCGTCTAGCATTTGGTATGCTTGCTACACCGAAAACTCATTATTGAAACTATTGTCCCCATACTACTGTCAATGCACACCACTGTCAATATAACTAAAACAAACGATTTTTAAATTACAAACTAATTTTTTTTAATTGGGTGAAATATTTTAGAAAGCAGTGACTTCATACACTGAAAATATTTTTTTGAAGAAAGCAGATCCCTCTACACATAAAAAATTCATGCTACTGAATCCATGCTATATTCTCCAGGTACATTTTCTTCTTTTTTTTTCCACGAACATTTTAAATAACACATTTATTTATTTTGGTGCTATTTTGGGAAACAGTCAAGTAAACAATACTTAGCATTTAGTAAACATTCACTAAATTTTACAGATTACATACCAAACCATACTTTTCACGTAGATATCAATTCTAAGTTTAAACCTTGGCTTGCAACTTGTTAGCTGTGTCACCCTGTGTGAATTAACCAGGACTCCTAAATGTTAGTGAAGTATTAGAATCATTATCAGGTACTGTCACAGTGGTCATGTGTACAAAAGGACACTGCCCGGTCCCGTGCTGTCCTCATGACTGTCCCTATGCCCATTGCTGTAGCTACTGTCAATTCATGTCCTTCGCAGCTTCCTCTTCTTCCCTGCCTTTCTACTTTACCCAGCTTCAGGTCCTCTCAAGGGTTCAGTATCTCCTGAGAACATGTCCACAGTATGTAGGATGAAGTCTCATCATCTTCTCATCTAAGGTACATTCCAGCTGTTCTTCTTCCAAGGCAGAATGGGTCTTGACTTTAGCAGTTCACAGGATAGTCAATATTCTTCACTATCACTATAATTCAAGGCATCGATTCCTCTTCACTCTTGAATATGTGTATGAGATAGAGTAAAATACTAGGCATGGGTCAGGCTCAGATCAAACTCAGGAAGTTTGAATTTTTAACTTTGTTGGTCTTCAAAGTGCCATCTTTGCTCTTTAACATTTTAAAGGAGCCTTTTATTTATTTATTTATTATTAAAAGGTCATTTTATTGGGTCTCTTATAGCTCTTATACAATGCATACATCAATTGTTATCAAACATATTTGTAACTTATGTTGCCGTTATTTTCTAAACATTTACTTTCTTTTTTTCGGGGGGGGGGGAGGCATCACTGCCCTCTGGTGGTTGTGGAAGCTACCCAGCGCTGCTCCTGAGAGCCGCTGCTGGATTTGAACCCCCAAGCCTGTGGGGCGCAGTCCCGCACTCAACCACTTACACCACTGGGGCTCAGCCTAAACATTTACTTCTATTGTGCTCTTGTCATCAGTTTCCCTTCTCCCTCCACTCCCAACTCCCCGTGGCACCTTGATAAATTATAAATCATTATTTTCACATCTTACATCAATCACTGCCTTCCTTCCCCCATGGATTCTGTTGTTCATTCTCCTGGCCAGTGTGTGTGTGTGTGTGTGTGTGTGTGTGTGTGTGTGTGTGTGTGTGTGTGTGTTGGGGGTGGCTATGTGATCATTCATTGTGATCGGTTTCCCCGCATCCTCATGGTATCACTACCCTCACTCTAGTTCTTGGATACCTTGAGTTGTGAGCTCTTATCTCTTACCTGTAATTGTGCACATTCTCTAGTGTAGCCCAAGTGGAAGGCAGGACTGGGGTCATTATAGTGGGAAGTGAAGAAATCTCAAGAAACCAGAGGAATAGTGTGTTTCATAGGTGCTATACTGTGCGCCCTGGTTGAGTCTTTTAGATTTGCCTAATGTAATAAACATAGTTTGATTTCTTGACTGCTGCTTCCATGAATACTATAAATATAAACACTATATAGTTAAGAATTCTGACAGCTTAGTAAAAATCAAAATAATTTGTCCAAATATTTATTTTAAAAGCAACAACAAAAAGCTTGCTTTTCTTAAATTACTTGTATGGATTTTATAAGTGAAACAAAAAAAATTTAGAAATAGCATATACATACCACAGATACATTTAGTGATCCCATACTGGTCACAGAGTCGAAATAACAAGTCACTCCTCCTGCATGCTGTTTATCACAAGGGTCAAGCTCTTGAATAATGTTGTGACCAGTAGCTACTTTAATATCTGTAAGAGCTTTAGCCCAGGCAGAAGTGCTCACCAACCACAAAAACGTGACAACGAGAGTAATGACAAAGTCCTAAAACAAAAATAGCCATGAGTTAATAATGAACTTAAAAAGAGTACATTTCAAATTCACGATAAAGGAATTGAAGTTATGCTCAACTTTATGGTTCAACTTTCATGTATACTCAATAAAACAAAGTCATACCAACCAATCCCTCTAGTTGGTATATACTCCTGAAGAAGTATGGAACACAGGACAGATGTATGCACACTCATGTTCCTCACACCACCAATCTGTCTGCCAGTTTGTCATCCTGTAATGGCTTATGAGTTGCTATGATGCTGGAAGTTATGTCACTGGTATTTCAAGTAACAGCAGGGTCAAGAAGAGGTTTCAATGGAGCTTCTGGAAAGGAACAGACTATGAAGACTATGCCTACTTCTGAAGCACTGAAAATTGTATGAATAGCCAGGCAGCATTGTCAAATATAGTACTGGAAGATGAGGCCTTCAGTTCAGAAGGCACTCAAAACATGATTGAGGAAGAGATGCCTCTTCAAAGGAGAGTCGACCATAATGATGTGGATCTGAGCCTTCAGACCTTCATTTACTTATGGATCCAAACTCAAAATAAGAAGTGACAGCTATAAACATCTATTAACATTGGAATGTGGAATGTACAAAGTATGACTCTAGGGAAACTGGCAGCTGTTAAAAATGAAATGAAATGCCCAAAGTTGAGAGCCTGGGTGACTTGAAATGGTCAATCACATGGTTTATTATACTGGGAATAACAAATCCAAGAGGATTAAGTGCTACATCGATGATCAAAAAGAACAAGATTTGTCTTGATGTACAATGCTGTCTGTTATAGGCTAATCTGTGCACAAATACCAGGCAATCCTATTAATACAACTATTATTCAAATTTATGTACCAACAACTAGACAGTGATGAAAAATTGAATAATCCTATTAATTTCTTCAGTCTGAAATCAACTATGCAATCAGGATGCACTGACAGCTACTAGCATTGGAATACAAAACTTGAATGAAAAAGGAGTGGTTGAAAAACATGGCCTGGGCTGAGCCCTGGTGGCATAAGTGGTTGAGTGCGGAACTGCAACCTGCGGGCGTGGCGGTTCAAATCCAGCAGCGGCTGGGTAGCACCGACGACTACCAGGGGCAGTGATTCCCACAAAACAAAACAAAAAAAATTAAAAAAAAAAAAAGAAAAGAAAAACATGGCCTATTTCAAGAAGTAGCAAATTATAACAATGGCACTGAAGGAGGAAATGCAAACTGTACCATGAGCATTTGCAGAAAAAATAAGGATCCAGGAATTGACAGAATATCAATGGAAATGTTTCAACAAGCTGAAGCACTGGAAGAACTCACTCCCTGTGGGAAGAAATCTGGAAGACCTGGCCAAGTTCATATTTGTACCCAATTCAAAGATGAAGGACTAAACAAAAGTAATTAAACAATGCCATTAATATCACATGCAAGTAGTCCTTGCTGAGCATCATTCAACAGTTGTCCCAACAATACATCAACAGGGTGCTACCCGAAATCTAGGCCACATTAAAAAAAACATGAAGTGAGGGACATCACCGCTGACCATGAGATGACTTTACGTCAAAGTAGAAGATATGAGGAAGGTGTTTACTGTTGAGCACAAAGGCATTCGACTGTATAGATAATAAAACTGTACTTGTATGGACCAAAAGGCAGAGGAGAACAAGGAAGAATCAGGAAAGGTGTGTATCACAGTTGGATCTTTTTACCAACTACTCAATCAGTATGCTGAGCAAGTAAAGGAATTTGATTATGTAAGAACTCAGCAACAGGATGGGAGGAAGGTTACTCTTATTCTGCAATGTACAGATGAAATCATCTTGGTTGGGGAAAACAGGAATTTGAAGCCATTTGCTGATGAAGATCAAGGACTGCAGCCTTCAGGATGGACCACAAAAAGAAAACAAATCCCCTTAACTGGACCAAGGCTAACAGTATAAATGGACAAAGAGTGAAGCTATCAAGGATGTCTCCCTGTATGAATCATAATCTGACCTCAGTCACTTGCTTCTAGAATCATACTTAGGCACTGTCACTACCAGCAACGACCATCCATAATCTTTAGTTTAATCCTCCCACTCTTTAATCACCGCCTCTGTCCATGTTCCTCTCTACCTGACCCCCACACTCACATAGCTTTAGGCCACAATCTGAGCCTACTGCCACTTCACTGTCCCTCAGTCTATATGTGTCCTCTTCCCCCCTTTTGTCCAGTTTATATCTCAGTTACAGTCCTCATTAGAATCCCTCTCAAATCCCTGTCTTTCTTCTGCTTCCTCACACTGTCCTGGAAAAACTAACTTTAGTTAAATCCTTCTCAATGAACATAATAAAATGACAAAAAGCATACAGCCCACTGACTTGTCCCTTTTTAAATTCATGACAACAAACTTCAACAATGCCTTTGATACTAAGAAATAGACAAATATATTTAAATGTACTTTTAATTAAAAATTCAAAGTAGCATTATCCTTTAAGGCACCTCAGTATGTGACTTCCTACTAAATCTCCTTCTATGTATTTAATGTCTAAGAATAGAACTGGCATTTTAGATTTTTGAATAGCTTCTTACTGATAAACATATTGGGTAAGGGACAGCAAAACACCATCTCCCCAATCCCAGCTTCTATTTCAGTAAGAAGCTATTTAAAGTATCAAATCTTTCGGTCCTCTTCTTAGAAATTAAACCCATAGCAAGAGTTTTAGGAGGATGACACTGACGCTGAGTCGCCTTGGCGTGTGGTGGCTCGATTTCACTAGCCACTCCTCTGGACAGAGAGAGGTTTCTTACGCCTGGGAGATGTGGTCTTGGAAGCCCACGTGGGCACTCCTGCTCTATCCCTTAGGGTTACTATGAGTCAGAATGGGTTCGAGGGAGTGATTTAGGTGTTTTCAGTTTTATCCAATATACACTCATGAAAAACAAAAACAGCAACAGAAGTTTACATAATATTAATATAAATATCCATTTATATAAAGTAAAGGCCCTCTGACTTTCCTTCAAATTAATGACCAAGCTGGAGATAATACACATTCTGAACCTTTTGAAATTCTGGGAATTTCAGAGCTATGGTTTGTTTATACACCTATAAAGTTTCTCCCCACCTCAAGAATAGGGTTTGGAGTTTACCACAGAAATATTTTAAGGAAAAAAGAATAAAAATGTCTTGTTTTTTAACTGAATTGCCAGTAAGCTCTTAGCTACTTCTTGAGAGTAAACAATAGTGTGCTCTTAAAATATCTAGAAGTTAGGCCTATATACATTGCCCACCTGGGTCGGGGTGGTGTTTCATGCATGCCTAAAAGGTCAAACGTCATTTGGTAGGGATTACTGTATCATGGCAGTTTAAGAAACAAGCTACAGATCGCACAAATCAGGAGGACTCTGCATTTGTGCTCTTGCTGCCACAGGTCTTCTCAAACAATGGAGAGCACGTGAGCTTAACTCGGGTGTTGCAGTACTCATGAGTGCTGTTGGACTCTGCTGTGCACCTGCTAAAAATGCAAGGGCTGATAGAGAACTGGAAAACCATATGCGGATACCCCAAGTCCAACAGGTTCTCTCTGGACTAAGGTTCTTAATTTCAATTCAAAAAATGTCAAGTCTGAGTCTCTTTTATCCTTTTAAAATACTAATAAACAGAAAAAGACTTAACATTTTTCTTCTGATTATGCTATTTTACTTTTAGTTTAAGGTATGCTTTTTTTATACCTTAAAAGTAAGCACTTTTCTTTGCTCTGAGATCTTTAGACGTCAAGCCCAAAATATCCTGGGATTGTTCTTAATTCCCAGTGGTAGTGTAACTGAACAAGGGACAAAAGTCTGTTGTTAGCATTATGCTCCTTTAACGACTACTGGTACAGGATCAAAGTGACCACAGTAACTCAGAAGACAGGATGGGAACCGGAAAGGGCAATGTGCTTATGTTAACAGAGAAGGAATAACTAAGAAAAGAAGGATGAAAAGGCTTGAAAGAATGAAAACTGTAATCGATGTTACTGAATTGACTCTATAGAGATGGTTCAATCGGTGTTTTGCTGCACGTCATCTTTTTTTGTTTGTTTGTTTGTTTGTTGGGGCATCACTGCTCTCCGGCGGTGGGAGTAGGAGGCCCAGTCCCACTGCTGGAATTGAACCTCCATCCCAGTGGGCCGCAGTCCCGCGCACAACCACTACGCCACCGGGGCTCAGCCCAACTGCATGTAGTCTTAACAATAACAAAAACTCGGGTACTTTTCTGAAAATGATTCATGACAACCCTCGGGTGAGGAAAAGTGGAGACAAGCTATCTGAAGATGGTTTGTCTTCTTCGGGACTGAGTCCTGTGCAACTCTAGACAGGATGTCATTTCCATGACCAGGGCCACCTGGCACTCTGAAGAGCTTAGCCTCCTGAATTATAGCCAAGAATGTAGTTCCTAAGAGACTTTTAGAATATGAGACACCCTAACCTTTATCTGAGGTAAAAGATGAGGCTTTCTACTCTGTAAAGAGTGTCTCAGAAACCCAGAGTCAGTTCGACCCTCCCCCCACCCCGACGATTGCTATGAGCCAGAACTGATGTGACGGCAGTGAGTTTGGTTTGGGTTCTGAACCTTTGTAAAAACCCTGATGGCAAATTATATTATGAACTGTGCTGCTAACCTACGGCTGGCAGTTCAAACCCAACACCTGATCCTCTGGAAAAAGAGGAGGCTCTCTGCTCCCAGAAAGATTTAGAGTCAAGGGAGCCCACAGGGAGTTGAGATCGACTAGCACTGAGGGGTGCTTTCAACTGTCTGGCTTCATTTTATGATATTCCTGGCTCTGCACATTACCTACAGTAAGATATTGCTACTAAAAATAAGAAGTATGCTATATAGCACTTGAAAACTTAAGTAGATTGAAAGCTATACAACTGAAATACTCCCCAAAAAATTCTCAGTCCAGAATTGAGAATATTTCAAAAACAACAACATGCTTTCCTTAAGTCAATGCTGAAATTGATTATATTTAAGATTTGAAGAATCTAAAAGAAATTCTAACCCCACCCTTTTAAACATCATTAATTTATATGGGTAAGTAGAATTTAAAATTTAAGATGGATTACTTGCAGATAAGAATGCAACTGTTATATTTCAAAGAGAGTCGGTCACTCAAGAAATTAATTCCAAATTATCCTTCTATATGACCATCAAATTGACATGCTGAGTTGAAAAATTATTTTGAGTTACTAGGCAACTAAATCCTCAATACAAACAGATTTAAATTCTACTTTAAAAAGCATAGCATTTGAAAAAAAACAAAACACATCACTGTGTGCGCACCTCCCCAAGGCGCCCACTGAGGACATGTATGAGCATGAGCACAAGTGGTGAAGAAAGCTAATGGTGCCCAGCTATCAAAAGATACAGCGTCTGGAATCTTGAGCATAAACAAGCAGCCATCTAGCTCAGGAGCAACAAAGCCTACCATAAAAGAAGCTCAGTTGCCTGTGAGATCATGAAGTGCTGAAACAATCAGGTATCAGGCATCAAAGAACAAAAATCAAAATCAATGGATCAATTGACTCCCAATATGATCGCTGAAGACAAATGAATACAAAGGCAAACAGAGTGGAAGAAATGGATGGTGCCCAGTTACCAAATGATTAAGTGTCTGGAGTCTCAATGACTTCTTGAAGATAAATGAGTTGCTGTTCAGTGAAGCAGCAAAGCCCCCATGGAAGAAGCACACCAGCCTGTGTGATCAAGAGGGGCCGAAGGCAGCAGGTATCGAGCATCAAAGAACAAGAATCGCATCATTACGAATGAGGGGGAGAGCAGGATGGGGGTCTAAGACCCACTGGTGGGTAATTGATCACCCCCTTACAAGGGAGTAATGGGGAGGAAAAAGACCAGTCAAGGTGCAGTGAGACAGTGATGATGCATACAACTTTCCTCTAGTTCCCGAAGGCTTCCTCCCCCCAACTATATGGTCCCAACTCTACCTTATAAATCCAGCAGGACTGGAGAAGGTACACTGGTAGAGAGGGAAGCTGGAGATATGGGGAACCCAGGACAGAAGAGACCCTTGGGGCCAGTGGTGAGATTGGAGCTACTGGATGGGTGGAGAGAAGGCAGGGTAGAGAGACGGAACCAATTGCAAGGATATACACATAACCTCCTATTTGGAGGATAGACATCAAAGGAATGGGCTGGGAGAGAGGTCAGGCGGTGTAAGATATGACAGAACAATAATAATTTATAAAGTATTGAGGGTTGGTGGGGAAGGGAGAGCAGGGGAAGAGGGGAAAGGATGGGAAGCTGGTATCAAGGGCTCAAGTGAATAGCGGATATTTGGAGAATGATAACAGCAGCGGACAAGTGAAGGTGCTTGGCACAGTGTATGTATTTATGTATTGTGAAAAACAATGTACGAGCCCCCAATAAAATAATTTTTAATTAAAAAAAAAGAAGCATAGCATTTCAAAAGTTTACTGGATAACATATAAGAAACAAGTTCACTGCTAGATTTAATATAAATTTCCTTGTTGGAATAATTACATCATGACAAGAATTGTATGTTCACTTAGATTCTAAGTCTTAGAACATTAATTACACAAAAACTTATATAATTATCCCAGTCACCCTTTAAGGTTTTTCTTGGAAAAAAAATGCGTAAGTTATATATTGCTAATATATAACTTCTATCTCAAAGGTCATCTAGTACCAAGAAGTATTGTATGACAACATTTGGTTTAAGAACTTCTTTTGAGACATAAGAAAGTGAACATATCTGCGTAAGAGAAGACTGTTGTATTTTACACTTACCATTTGCATGCTTATAATCCAGGCAGCAAAAATGAAAAATAAATATAGTGTGTTATCTTATTTAGCAATTCCTTCACACCTAATGAGCCTTAAAAGGAGCTGCAAATATTTAGCAGACACTAGTTATTTTCTCATAGAAATATCACAAAAATACTTGTTCTTCATTCATCTAAATAGCACCAAAAGGAAACCTGTAGTTACTCTTTTGTTGTAAAAGTTCAGTTTAAAGGGCTCAAGTAAAAAGCAAATGTTTTGAAAATGATGATGGCATCAAATGCACTTGACACATGGATGGATGTATGGATTGTAATAAGAGTTGTAGGAGCCCCCAATAAAATGACTGAAAAAAAAATCCATTAAAAAATGTGGCTTTATCTCAGGATTTGTCACAAGCAATGGGGAGCAAATTCTACCACCTAAGTCTCGTAGAGAATTTTTCAAATTTTTAGCTCACCAGACCTGACGCCTAATCTAAATTGCCTGTTGATAAAGATTAAACTTAGCTCACCGATACTACTACTCTGAATATAAGAATTATCTGCGGCAGATTTCAAACGAAGGAGTTTTAGAACATAAATCAGAAGTCAGCAAATTTTCCTATAAAGGGTCAAGAAAGGTCTAATATTTTGGATTTCTGTCACTACTTAAATCTTCCAGAGTAGCATGAAAGCAGCTGTAAGTAGTATTTGTCAGTGATTGATTCTGGCCATGTTCATCAAAATTTTATTTTTAAAAAGCAGACAGTGGTCCAGATTTGGCCCGGTCAACATAGCTTGCTAATTGCTGATAGAAACCAAGTGGTTCATGGCGTAAGTGATTGAATGCAGAACTGCGGCCCACGGGCTTGGCGGTTCAAATCCAGCAACTGTTCTCCAGGAGCAGGGCTGGGTAGCTCCCACAACCAACAGAGGGCAGTCATGCCCAATAAAAACAAGAACAACCACAACAAAAGAAGCCAAGAGGTTCAAGAAGGAGCACAAAAAACTAATAATAATAATAATAACAATGAGCACAGGTAAGGCATTACTGGCATGGTCAACAGCTCTTTAGCCAAAGGCATCCATCAGATTAATTAAAGAAAATCTACCCAACTCTTATGCGGTTTTCCCATCTAATGTGCTTCATCACATATTTGATTTTTCTTGTAGTTGAAATGGCGGCATGAAGCAAGCCCTTGCTTGAGTACAGAAAGTACAAATATGGTTCACATGAGAATTGAACTTTATGGCAAATGTAAGTCAAGTAAGTCAAACTGAACTCTACCAAAAAAATGTTGTTTCTAGAATAAAACATTATATTTAAACTCATTTACTGACATTATTTTTGTATAAGAATAGGGCACTTTACTTACAATCATGGGGAGTTTTCGACTATCTCGATACAGGTTTGTATAACCAACATAAAGCAGAAGAGCAGCAATGCAATACAGGAAGACGAAGACTGCAAATGTGACATAGAATTGTGCAGAGGAAGAGTAGTCTCCTATCAGGACAAAGTCGTTCCATTTGATATCACACACATTTACTTTGGGAGGCACCTGAAATGATGCATGATTCAACCTATTTAAGAAAAAAGTTCAAATAAATTAATGAATTCTTAGACTCTCCCAACAGATGAGCAAGTCCAAAATATTTATATTTTAAGTATTTGATAAATATTGAAATGTTATTTTAAAAATATTCCCAGTATATTCAAAAGCTTTTGTTTGGGAGAGGGAAGAAAAAAATTCAAATATTTAAATACACTGCAATTTTAATAATAAATTCACATAAGTGATACTTGACAATTTGGTTTATAATGGGCTTGAGTGTCAACTCATGGATTTTCTTACTTAGATAATATCTTCCTACGATAATACCTTAGCAGATTTAGAAACCTTAAACTATATACTTTATAATTTGAGATGTGGTGATCTATTTGAGGAAGCAATCTGTGACTAGCCCCAAACTCACTGCAATTGAGTTGATGACAACTCTTAGCCACCTTATAGGACAGGGTAGAACTGCCCCAGTGAGGTTGTAAGACTATAATTTCACAGGAAAACAAAGTGTTCTTTCCTAGAGAGTCAATTATAACAATTCCTACATAGTCCTAGATTAGCTGCGAGCCAGTGTCTTTTTAATTCTCCTGATCCATTAATGTAATGTAGAGCTCACTCAAGATGCTGGTAAAATAGGGAGGAAAGGTGAAAGATGAAGAAGCACTAAGGACCAAGTGCTTCCTATCAGTTTCTATTTTTCATATTTTGTTTAATCATCAGAATAACCTTAAAAGGCATTATTTCTAATTTACAAGAAAAAAATGAGACTTAGCTCAATTAAGTAAAATACAAGATTCATACTGTTTCTAGAACACAGAACACATTCAATTAATTTTCAAAAATGAATACTGAAGTCAAGCAAAAGAAAGATTTTACAAGCAAAATAGTAATTTTGAGGGTAACAAAGGTTTATGTTAATAAAAGAAATTCAAGAACCCTTCAGATTTTGCAAGTATGGTCTTAAAGAAAAACAACAAATAAACCCACTGATATCTAACCTAGTCTGACTCACAGTAACTCTATTTTTGTGAGGCCAGCCTCATCTTTCTCCTTAGGAGAAACTGGTGGGTTTGAACCACGGATCATGAAGTGACCAGCAACAGCACAATACCCAACCCACAGTGCTTCCAGAGCTCCTTATAGGTCTTAAAACTACATATCAAAAGATAATATCCATCAATCATACATAAAGACACAAGGAATCTGGTATTTTACAAGTTGTACTCACTTCTACATTGGAGTTTCTCATACGAAGTTAAGAGAATACCATACATATTTGAGCATGTGCCGACTAGAGTATCAGGCAAAGCACCTAATTTTATCATAAAAATTGCCTAAAAAACTCAGCCTATACACAAATAATATACAGTTTATATTTTATTAATTTCTCATCCACTGTGGCCTATAACAATAAAAATGTCAAAGCAATGTCAAATTGCTCTTAAGTCTTCCAAAAGCTTACTCTCGCTCCCAGTACTTTTAGCCATAATTTAAGGAGCCCTGATCACTGACAGTTGAACTCTACAGGGCAGCGTAGAACCTCCTCATCGGGTTCCCAGGGCTGCAATTTTTATCAAGAGAGATGGCTACATCTTTCTCCCACAGAGAAAGACAGGTAACAGCACTGAACTACTGCACCACCCAAGCTCCTTGACCAAGGAACATTCCATCTAATACTTGCTATGTCCCACTGTCAATACTTACTAGGATTCTTAATGTGTAAGCATAAAAGTAAACAATGATTTTATCCATAAAAACAAATAACTTACCTGAATGGGTATGCAAAAGCAGCTGTAACCGTTTTATTTTCAGCAGCTTTAGCACACTGCACCAGAATTTCTGTTTTGCCCTTAAATCCTCCACAGGTGGCAAAAGCAAAGATGGAAGCAATCTACATAAAGTGAGACAAAAGAACACAGAAAGCATTACTGCATATTTTTTTTGTTTTTTTGGGGGGGGCATCACTGCCCTCTGGTGGTGGGAGTAGGAGGCCCAGCCTCTGCTCCGGTGGAGCCGCTGCTGGAATTGAACCTCCATCCCAGTGGGCCGCAGTCCCGCACACAACCACTATGCCACCATGGCTCAGCCCTACTGCATCCATATTAAGGGTCATTAAAACTCTAAACATGTTTACTACTTAAAACTGGTTCACCAAAGGTTCTAAAATTTCATCAGCAATGAAATCTAGATGGTGAAAAACATTTTCAAATGCATATGCATCTCTAAACAATTATGATTTTTACTCTCCCTTTAGTGTATCAGAGATTAATATACCAGTCCATTGAATATTTCATTTGTTCATGTGCTAATGTACTCACTAAATATTAGCTTGAAGTTTATATAACAACAAAAAGATAAACAACCCAAACAAAAACCAGCATTTTTAAATAGGCATTTCAACAAAGGATATTCACATTATTAAGAGAGACCAGTTCTCAGGAAAGAATATTATACTTGGTAGAAGATCAATGAAAGGGAAGACTCTCAGTGAGGGGTTGGGGTCGCAAGCATCAAGCAACTTGTTCTGAGTTAGTGTACCCAGTGGTGTCACCCAGGAATGTTCTCTGTGGTCATAATGAATTATTTTGTAAAGGGGGTTTCGTTCAAACCTTGTTTTTTTGTGATGGCTCATTTAAGAGAATAGCATATAGCTGTGAAATTTTGTTTCCTGCTCTGGAAAAATGCTGCAGAAACTGTTTTGATGTTGAACACAGCTTATAAAGGACAGTGCTATGGGAAAAACTCAAATGCACAAGTGGTTTTCTCATTTCAAAAAAGATGAAATATTGATTGATGACAAACCTCATTCTGGATGTCCATCAACTTCCCAAATAGATGAAAATGTTGGTAAGGTGACCAGACGTCCCACTCTTTTTAACAATTTGTCCCGCAGTTTTAAAATTAAACAAATATATTACAATACTATTTTTGCATTCCATGAACATTTTTGTTGCTCCATATAGACCAAATTATTAATCAAGAACTCCCCCCCCCCCCAACTTCCCTCCGGTCAATGGTGTCCTGCTTAAAATCTGGTCACTTTAAATGCTGGCAAAATTAGTGCACGTGTGCTCAAAGACATATGGTGAATCATAAAGAGATGGGGGAAGTTATCTGGACTATCTAGGAGCTTAGTTCAGTGAATTGTAATAGAAGATTCAGGAACTGAAAGGGGTTACTATGAAATTTGTGCCTTGGGTACTGACACTTGGGTACTGGCCAGGAAAAAGAGCGTTGACTAGAAGCATGCCCTGCTTTGAAAAGACAGCTCCAAAGCAACCCAAACATTTTCCCCAAAGCCATCAGAGGTGATGAGACATGATGCTATTCTGATGACCCCCAAAGCAAGTATCTATCAAGCCAGTGAAAGATGCCATCGTTCCCTCATCCCAAAAAACCTCATCAAGTAAAATCAAAGATCGAGACAATGCTCATTTGGTTTGGGTTTTGTGTGTGTGTGTGTGTGTGTGTGTGTGTGTGCATCACTGCCTCTGGTGGTTGTGGGCGCTACCCAGTGCCGCTCCTGAGAGCCGCAGCTGGATTTGAACCGCCAAGTCTGCGAGCTGCAGTCCTGCACTCAACCACGTAATTACGCCATCGGGGCTCAGCCCTTGTTTTGTTTTTATGTGAAGAAAGAGTGATACACAACAAGAAAATTAAAGTACACTGGCACAATCTAATACTGTAATTTAGCAGTAATAATATATAAATAACAGCCACAGTTAGATCAAAATGAAGGAATCAAAGAGATTAATGTTGAGGGGAAAATATATACATTAAGTAAAACTACTTCAAAAAAAAAAAAGTAAAACTGCCTCAAGTAAGAGGTCACTTTTTGGAAACACTTATCTTACATGATTATCACACCTGCCACTGTTTTTGTTCAGGTCCTCATGAGTTTTCACTGGTACTATGTAAAGAACCATCCAGACCCTTCCTCTTATTTCTAATCTCATTATAACCTTCATTTACATTCTATAGTGCAGAATCTAGAATGGCACCATCCAGTAAGATGGACACAGCCACATGGGATTACTGAGCACATTAAAGGTGTCTAGTCTGAATCACCACCACCCGTCTACCAGTTTGCTCTACTAGGGTAGCTTGCTGTAAACTTGAAAGCTGTCCTACCAGAATCTCAAATACTCTATCAGTAACATCACCCAGACGAGGAAGACAAACCTGGCAACCTATTTCTGAAAAAGTTGGCCTGTGAAAATCTGAAACAGCAGCAGAACACTGATATAATGCTTGAAGATGGGCCCCTCGGGTTTGAAGATACTCAAAATATGACTGAGAAAGGACTGCCCACTCAAAGGGAAGGCAACTGCAATGAGAGAACAAAGATTTAGGGCCCTTCATTTGCTGATTGTTGGTAAGGAAATGAGAATAAGAAAAGGTGTAAATATCCAGTAGTAATCAGAACATGGAATATAAGAAGCATGAATCCAGAAAATCAGAAGTTGTCAAAAATGAAAGGGAACATATAAAGATCAATATCCAACACATCAGTGAATTAATCATATTAGTCTGTGGTGGAAGTAACTAACTGAAGAAGAACACCATCATATTTATTGTTTAAAGGAACAAGATTGTTTAAAAGTGAAGTACACCACCAATGACCTACACCATCAATATCCTACACCTATATGGTAAACCAGATACTATAATTATTACTCAAATTTATATACCAGCCACTAAAACTAGTGAAGAAACTGATAGATTCTACCAAATATTTCAGTCTAAAACAGATCAAACAGGCAATCAAGATGCTTTGATAGCTACTGAGTAGAAATTTAAAGAGTTGATTACAAAAAATTATCAGTAGTTGGAAAACATGCCTTTTTCGCTGGATTAATACCACATCACATCTAGAATTGTGAAAGACTAACAATTTATACAGTATAAATACCTCTTTCCCCCAACAACGGAATACTGCACACATGGACCTTGTCACAGAAAACACAGTGAAGATATATGTAGTTAAGAGCCAATGAAGAAGCTCAGTATCAACCACCAGACCATGGCCAGGGGTCAAGTGCCAAACAGACCATCAATTGTTTATATGCAAATTCATGTTGAAAGAGAATACAATTAAAACAAGTCTAACAAGAGCCAAAATATATCTTAAGCATATCCCACCAGAATTTAGAGACATTTCAAGAATAAATCTGATGCACTCAACAATCATGAACAAAGATCAAAAGACTTGTGGAACAACATCAAGAAAATCATACAAAAAAAGAAGTCATACAAAAAGAAAGGAAAAGAGGGGGGGAGGGGGGAGGGAAGGGAAGTATGAGGAGCTAATACCAAGGGCTTAACTAGAAAGCAAATGTTTTGAGAATGATGATGGCAACAAATGTACAAATGTGCTTTGCATACAATGTATGGACTGGTGATGTATGATGGATGGTAAGAGTTGTATGAGCCCCCAATAAAATGATTTTAAAAAAAGAAAGGAAAAGTTTCTGAAAAGACAAGAAAGATGAAAATGGATGTCAGGAACACTTTGAAAGCTGACTGCAACAGCTAAGACAAAAGGAAGAAATGAGGTAAGAGTTGAACACAGATTTTGAAGGGCAGCATGAGAAGACAAAAGTAAACTTAATGAAATGTACGAAGACATGGAGCTATAAAACAAAAAACAACACTCAGCATTTCTCAGTCTGAAAGAACTGAAGAAAATATTTAAGCCTTAGCAGTGAGGAAGGCATGAAGCACATCACAGCATGGGAAGAATTGGAGGAAATTATGCTAAGCTAAGTAAAACAAGCACAAAAGGACAAATGCAATGAGTCTCCTGGGGTAAGCTTAAAAAAAAAATACAAAAAGACCATAGGGAAAAAGCAAACATTCTTGGGTGAGGTTCAGGTGGTATGGCAGTGGTCAGACCAAATCCAGGGATACATATTGTAGCCAACTGAAAAAGAGGAAGGAAAAAGACATGGGTAGCAAAGGAACAAGGGCACTAACACGCCCAGGGGAGGGCATTGTTTCTGTCTCCACAGGGAAAGAGGGGCCAGACTTCAAGCCGTGCTCCAAGATATGAGTGCCACATATCCGCATGAAGCAGGGAGCCAGTAGAGAGGTCTGAGGGGCCAGTCCCGATCTCAACCACGTGGAAGCCACGCCTCCCACCACAAGAATTTACTTGAGGACAGCACTGAAGCTCCAGCTCATGGAGAGTGTGACATGTCTGATCAGAACACACAGAACAAATGAAGGGGGAAGAAGAGAGTGGAGCACATCCTGGCCCACCAAGTCTTGAGTACCATATTCCTGCTCAGAACAGCTAAAGCACAGAGAAGACCACATGGCCGACCCCACTATGACACAACATCTCTCACAGCCCTACAGGGGGCAACACTGGAGACACAATGTGGGAATTACACCTGATCTGACCCCATTACACAGTGGCAAAACACTAACGGCATGCAACAGAACAGCAAGGGGAGCGGAGCAAGGAAGTCTCCGGGAAATACCAAAAGACTTTGGGGCCACGTGTGGCACCCCATCAGACTCAACCAGAAAACACTCCTAAAGGTCAACAAACGGACCCTGAACTACTTACAGGCTTTTGGTTTTTTGTCTTGTTTTGTACATGTCATTATCTCTATAGGTTTATCTAGATACGGGAGGCTGGATAAACAATCAACAGGACTATGGGAGAGGGGGGCAGGGGGAAAGAAAGGGTATTAACAAACCCAGGGACAGGGGACAAACAACAAGTGATCCAAAAATTGGTAGCGAGGAGGGTGTAAGAGGCCTGGTAGGGGGGCTGAGCCCCGGTGGCGTAGTGGTTGTGCGCGGGACTGCGGCCCACTGGGACGGAGGTTCAATTCCAGCAGTGGGGCTGGACCTCCTACTCCCACCACCGGAGAGCAGTGATGCCCCCCCCCAAAAAAACAAAACAAAACAAAAAAGAGGCCTGGTAGGGATTAATCAAAGGCAATGGAACCAAGAGAAATTACCGAAACCCAAATGAAGGGGAGCATGATAAGTGGGATAAAAGGAAATAGGGAAAAGAAGTTGGAGGCAACCGGCATTTATAAAGGTCTAAATACATGCAAGTACATATGTAAATATATTTATTTATGATAGTAGGAAAAGATCTATGTGCATATATTTATAGTTTAGTATTAAGGCAGCAGATGAATGTGGGGTCTCTACGAAAGTACTCCCTCAATACAAGAACACTTTGTTCTAATAAAGTTGGCATTCCACGATGCTCACCTTCACACAATAGCTGAAGACAAATGTGTGCATAAGCAAATGTGCTGAAGAAAGTTGATGGTGCCCAGCTATCAAAAGATATATCGTCTGGGGTCTTAAAGGTTTGAAGGTAAACAAGTGGCATCTAGCTGAGGAGCAACAAAGCCCAAATGGAAGAAGAACACCACTCTGTGTGATCACAAGGTGTCAATAGAATCAGGTATCAGGCATCAAAGAACAAAAAAAATCTTATCATTGTGAATGAAGGAGAGTGCGGGGTGGGGACCCAAAACCCATCTGTAAGCAACTGGATATCTTCTCACAGAACGGTTGTGGGGAGGAGACAAGCCAGTCAGGGTGCAGGGTAGCAACGATGAAACATACAACTTTCCTCTAGTTAACATGCTTCCTCTCTGACCCCCCCATCATAATCACAATTCTACCTTACAAATCCAGCTAGACCAGAGGATATACGATGGTACAGACAGGAACTGGAAACACAGGGAATCCAGGACAGATGATTCCTTCAAGACCAGTGATGAGAGTGGTGATACTGGGAAGGTGGAGCAAAGTTATGGTAAAAATGGGGAACCTATTACAAGGATCTACATATAACTTCTTCTCTGGGGAACCGGCAACAGAAAAGTAGGTGAAAGGAAATACTGGGCAGTATAAGGTAAGACAAAATAATAATAATTTACAAATTATCAAGGGTTGTTAGATCTTCAGTACATCCCCAAAACAAAACAAAACAAAATTATCAAGAGTTCATGAGGGAGGGGGGATGGGAAAGGAGGGAAAAACGAGGAGCTGATATCAAGGGTCCAAGTACAAAGCAAAGGTTTTGAGAATGATGATGGCAACAATGTACAAATGTGCTTGACAGTGGATGTGTACGGATTTTGATAAGAGCTGTATGAGCCCTCAATAGAATGAATTTTTTAAAAGAAAATATTTATGCCTTAAATTGAAAAGCTAAAGATTCTAAAGGTGAAATATTGAATGACACAGGAAGCAACAACATTCAACCATTTCTAGAGGTAGCATGTGATCAAGAAGTAGCCCAAGGTGTACTGAAGGCATTGGCAAAAAAACAAGTTCCAGGAATGACAGAAACCCAAATGAAATGTTTCAATAAACTGATTCAGTGTGGGATGTTCTCACTCACATATGGGAAGACAGCAATGCCTGGCCATATGACCAGAAGAGATCGTACTTGTGCTCATTCCAAAGTGATGTAATAAAATGCAAAAAAGTATGGAGCATTACAATAATACCACATACAAAATAAAATTTTACTGAAGATAATTTTAAAATGCAGAAATACAGCTGAGCTCCGGTGGCATAGTGCTTGTGCACGGGACTGCGGCCCACTGGGTTGGAGGTTCAAATCCAGCAGCAAGGCGGGGCCTCCTACTCCCACCACCAGAGGGCGGTGATGCCCCAAAAAACAAAAAACAAAAAAAGCAGAAATACAAGGAACCACTAGAATTCAAGCTGAATTCAGAAAAGGATTTGGGATAACAGGTAACCAATATCAGGGGTTCTCAACCTTCCTAATGCCGCGAAATTGCTACTTCTTAACTGGAATGTTGCTACAGTTATGAATTGTAACATAAATATCTGATATAAGGATGTATTTTTTTTTTAGGCATCACTGCCCTCTGGTGGTAGGAGTAGGAGGCCCAGTCTTTGCTGTGAGCTGGAATTGAACCTCCATCCCAGTGGGCCGCGCACAACCACTACACCATCGGGGCTCAGCCCCACAGGATGTATTTTCATTGTTACAAGTTGAACATAATCACAAGAACAATATGTAATTATATACTGTGAAATACCTATTTCTAATGACAAAGAAATGAAATTTTGCCTTGAAGCATGGTTATGGGTAATAATCTTCACACTGGGTACGCATATGTAGCATATCTGCATTTAGGCGGACAAACCTGGAGATGGCTAGAGGAGCAGTGTCTCGGTTCCTAAGACCATTGGAAAACACCAATGAAAGCGTGAAAGAGAATGAAAGAGTCCTCCAACGGTATGACCCATAGGTTGAGAACCGCTGACCAATGCTAATATCAAATGGAGCTTGGGTGATGGCAGAGAATACCAGAAAGGTGTTTGCCTGTGCTGCACTATGAAAAGTATATAACAAATTACGGCTACAGTTGTGTATTATTTAGGTTTTTATAAACTCCACTGCACCAGGATTCTCTGTGGTTTGGCAGTTCAGGACTCCCCCACAAAGTCTCAACTACATGATAAGATCTGCTGTGAGCCAAGAAGCTACTCAGATCACGGTCCTGATATTTCCTCAGGGGCATGGCCTATCTGATACTGAAGTAGATGATGTGGAGAGTGTCACTCTTCAGGTTGGCCTGGATCTCACCCTATCAAATCAATCACCGGTTCTTGATTCATCGTCTACTCCCCAGGCTATCAACAGTCTGTCATCATATTGTCTGCTAACCAACCCTGAGAGCCATCAGAGCCTGCTGACACTGGATTTGTTCAACTTCGCAGCCACAGGCCTGATGTGCTAACATCCACCAGCCTGTGGTTTTCCTACTTCATCTCTCACTGATGACCCGGTGACTGGACTGAGTAAGGAAGAAATATCAAGGACCATTTGGAAAATTATTTGTGTGCTACAGGGTGGAAAGTTAACCACCCCCTGCCAAACTTGTGAAAAAACTTTTCTTTTTAATAATAGTTTTATTGGCACGTAATTTATATATCATATAATTCAATAGCTCAATCATATCAAGGAGAACTGTACAATCAATACCATATCAATTTTAGACCCCCCACCCAACTTCAATGAAATTTCTAGGGGTCCAATGATGTGGAACATGTTAAGATATTCCTTCTAAAGTAAAAGATAAGTTGTTACACTGGCACCCCCTATAACTAACAAAGAAGGATAACCCCTGGTGACCTTCTTTGGATGTTAGAGACAACATAATACCTCTGCCAGTGGGTCATATGATCCAACTGATTGAAACGTGCTTCAATGGCAAAGTGAGATGCTTGCTATCTAGAGTCTCTGGGAGGCCCCTATTGGTTAACTACATCTCAAAGACAGGATTTTGGATCCAAATCCTGTCATCTTTTGTAGATAACTACTCTCTTTTTGAGAAACAGCTTGTTAGCTTGTTTCTGAGTCTTTAAAAAGACTGAATTCGGGCTGAGCCCCGGTGGTGTAGTGGTTGTGCGCGGGACTGTGGCTCACTGGGATGGAGGTTCAATTCCAGCTCCACAGGAGCAAAGGCTGGGCCTCCTACTCCCACCATCAGAGGGCAGTGATGCCTAAAAAAAATAATAAAATAAAATAAATAAAAAATAAAAAGACTGAATTCATAGCCATGGGCCAGCAAGTCACCACGTGACCTGACCTGCTCAGTATAAACTAGGTGTTCTCTGATGCAGCCATAAAGTTAATGATGGAGGAAGCAGTATTCCATCATTAAATGAAAAAGGTATATATAGGGCTAAGCCCCAGTGGTGTAGTGGTTGTGTGCGGGACTGCAGCCCACTGGGATGGAGGTTCAATTCCAGCAGCGGCTCAACAGGAGTAAAGGCTGGGCCTCCTCCTCCCACCACCAGAGGGCAGTGATGCCCAAAAAACAAAAAAAGCAACAAAATAGAAAAGTATATATACAATATCTGGATCAAACAGAACATGAAGACACAAGTATGTTAGGGAAGAGTGGCTTGAATGCTCATGGTCCCCACTCCTGTCACATTACTTTCCTTCTCTCCATATGTACCTATGGTCTCTTGGAGAATTCCTCACCATCAAATGAATGAGAAAACTCCTGGTTAGTTAATAGATGATTCTGCATGATATGCAGGTACCACTCAAAAGTGGATGACAGCAACAGAACAGCCCCCTTCTGGAACCATCCCCAAAGCAATGGTGATGGAAAATTTTCCCAGAGGTAGAGCTTGGAGCATTAAACCAGACAGTTCTTTTTGCTTAGAAGTAATGACCAGTATTGAATTATGTATGATGAAAGTGATGTATGAACCCCCAATAAAATGATTAAACTAAAAAAATAAACTCCCTCCCCCCCCCCCCCCGAAGAAAAAGAAATAATGACCAGATTTGTGAATGTATACAGATTCATGGGCTGTGGCCAATGGTTTCACTAGACGGTTAGGGGCTTAGAAACATAATTAGAAAATTGATGATAAGGTGGGGTGGGGCAGAGGTAATTTAGATACACCTCCATGAATGTGCCAAAAAGTCAAGATATTTATATCTCATACAAATGCTCTCACTCACCAGAGGAGGATTTTATCAAGTAAGTGAATACATTCTGTAGACATGAGCCATCTTTCCCCAGGCACTCCTGTCACTGCCCAGTGGACGCAGGAGAAATTGTTATAGTGGCAAGGTGGGAGGTTAGGCATGACTTCAGCAACACAAATTGCCACTAATCAAGGCTGACTTGGTTACAGTCACTCCAAGTGCTGAATCTTCAAGGAGCAGAGACCAAAACTGCCTGGTACATCAGAGAGATCAGCCAGCAACCTAGTGTCAGGATGATTACATTAGACCACTTCCATCATGCAAAAGGCAGTGTTTTATTCTTGCTGGGTTATTTTACTCTGTATGTGGGCATGGATTTTTCTTCTCTGCCAAAACTACCATCTATGGATTTACAGAGTGGCTTCTCCACTGTCATGGTATCCGACAACGCATAGCCTTGTGTCAGGGAACTCATTTCATAGCAAATGAATTACAGCAATGGCTCATGTGCATGGAATTCACTGATTTTGTCAAATCCCCCATCAACCCAAAGCAGCTATCTTGATAGAAAAATGGAAGGGCCTCCTAAAGACATAATCATGGCACCAGTTAGATGGCAATACTTTGCAGAGCTGAGACAATGCTCTCCATGAGGTTGTTGTGTATGTCTTAAACCAGCACCCAATACATGGTGTTAATTCTCTCACACTAAGGTTCATGGGCCAGGAATTAAGGGGTGAGTGGAAGTGATGTCATCCATTAACCTATTAACCGTTGTGACCAACCCGCAAAATTTTGCCTCTTGTCTAAAGTGACCAGATTTTAACATTGGTAAAGAGGGACACCACTGACTGTGGGTGGAGGAGTGTTGGAGGGAGTATATTACCTTCCCGTTCTCTAGCCGTTCCCTAGCTTGCCGTGCAAGCTTTCCAAAAGTCGGGACTTTTTTAAAACGCCGCAGGATGCAGGGAAAATTGTTTAGAATTGGGACTGTCCTACCCAAAGGGGGACTATCTGGTCACTTTACTCTTGTCCCAATGACTTACTGCTCTATCGATCTATAGTTCTTCGATTCTAAGGGAAGAACGCTTCACCCTGGATATACAACCAAGATTCTAATGAACTGGAAAGTTAAGGTTGTCACCTGGCTACTTCAGACTTAGGCCTTGGGTTAACATGCAAAGCAAAAGAAATTAAAATGTTAGTGACTGAACCTGATGATCTAGGGGAAATCAGAGTATTATACAATGGAGAAAGAGATGGAATACAAGAAATCTCACCGTATCTGAGTACTACCACACCCTAAGATAGTCAAAAGAAAACCCAGCAACTCAATTTCAATATAACTATTATGGCTTGAGACCCTTCAGGAATGAAGCTTTCAGTTGGCCCCATATGCAAAGAAGAACAGCTCGTTGAGGGTAAAGAGAGTAACAGAAAGAGTGGTGGAACAAAGTATTTCTGGATACCAATTAAACTACATGACCAGTAGCAAAAACAAGTACTCTAAATGTTGTCCTCCTTTCTTGTTTTACATGTTTATATATATACAAAATTACCCCTTGGGTAAAGTGACCAGACTTTAACATTGGTAAAGTGGGAGACCAGTGATGGTGTGTGTGTGTGTGTGTGTGTGTGTGTGTGTGTGTATGTGTGTGTGTAGAGGGGGCATATTCCCTTCCTGTTCACCTGCTGTTCCCTAGCTTGTTGTGCATTCTTTCCAAAAGTTGGGACTTTTTAAAAATGCTGCGGGACGCAGGAAGAATTGTTTAAAAGCAGGATGTCTGGTCACTTTACCCTTGGGAATCACAAAGTTTGACATTTTAATATTTTTTGTTCAATAAAATTTTTTGACTTATAGTATCTTTTTATTTACTCTCAAATATATTCTTCTCTTCTTTATGACATTACCTCTAAGATGTAAGCTGACTACTCTTCCATATTGTAAGATAATGTAAACATCCTCCATTTTGTGATTTAATATGAGCAGCCAACCAGCAGAAAGGTAACCACTTTCCTGGGGCATGGTCTGCATGCAATATATATTTGTGTATTTTTTGGCAAAGCTCTCACAATTCTGCATCTAACTCACCATTATCTTACCGTCAGTTCTTGAGATGGCCATCTGACTTCCTGATATTGGGTTTGTCAGTCTCTGAAACCACAGGTGCCAGGAGATAACGCTAGTCCAGAGGTAGGGGACCTTTTTTTCTGCTAAGGACCATTTGGATTTTTTTTTTGGGGGGGCGGGGGCAATCACTGCCCTATGGTGGTTGTGGAATCTACCCAGCGCTGTTCCTGAGAGGCGCTGCTGGATTTGAACCGCCAAGCCCATGGGCCACAGTCCCACACTCAACCACTTATGCCACCCATTTGGATATATATGTATTTTTTTAGAATGAATCATCCGTTTTATTTTATTTTGTCATGTGCTCACAGCATCTCTCTCTTCTCCTCTGCTCTCCTTTCCCTAGCAGGTCACAGAGATAAATTAAAAATAAAATCTACAAGGAAAATAATTTATAAACCATTTGGATATTTATAACATCATTCACAGACCATACTGGTCAAATATTCAATTAACTCACCCCTTATGTGATGCCTGGAAAGGCTTCTCTTAAATGAGGCATATGTTATTAGCTGGTAGTGGGACAGTAAATTATTTAACAAGGCTCCTCTAGCCAAGTCTCTGACTTCCACCAAATGACCATTCCTTGCGTGGATCTGGTAAAAATGGAGAAGATACTGATCGGACTCACCTATGACTGTAAGTGAACCAGATTCCCTGGAGTGGCATCCTGTGTAAAATGAGCTCTCTGAGAAGCAGAGTCAGAAGTGGAACATGTCCCCTGGACCTGTACGTGAACCTCATCTCCTGGGTCCATTAGACAGCTAGCTATACATCAGAGAACAGCAGCAGAACCAAAAGTCAAAGCAAGGAACAGAGTGATGGACTTCCTAACTCTGGGAGAAAGGAAAGCCAAGTGCTTTTGCACAGGACGCTGGCTTATGAAGTGGGGTGCCTCTGGGCACTTAATTGGGGACATTGGACTTGACAACTCATTGAAGTGGAGCTGAGGGTCTTTGAGCTGAGGCTTCCTGGAATGGGGTGCCTCTAGGCATTTAATTCAAGAACCTGGGTTTGCTTGCCCACAGAGCTCGAGCTGAATGCATTCGGATAGAGGTTTATGGCAAAGTGGTACGTCCTTTGGGTATTTATTAGCAGACTTACCATAATTATTATGTCAAGCATTTCTCACAGGCATTACAACTTCTTTTCTTAACAAATCTTTTAATCATAAATTTTTGAGTTCTATGTTATCAAAAACTTAGAGAAGTAAAACAGAATACTAATTCAGACATTACAGCTGGTACTGATTTTGCTGGCCTCATAAGGCACATGGACTGGACGTTTCCAATACTACACCTCCCCTCCCCCAAGATCCCACTTCTACCACCCACCTCGGCCTAATTTGGAACTGAATAGCCTCTCTAACTGTTTCCTGGGGGAAAAATCTCTATACACACACCCTATGTCACATGTCAAAAAGTGCTGCCACTAGTTCATACAAGCACAAATCTATTTCAAGCACAATGTGTTTAAATTTGGTCTGTGCTCAGTGGAAGGCTGCATTTCAGTCAAAGTGTTTTCATCAATACCCTAGTATGGAGCTTTGTTAGGGAGGCTTCTCAATAAAGGTCTAACAAAAAAAGTAGATTCCAAGGATATCTGCTGGGTCAGTCAGCAAAGGAGGTTACGATGGCTGTCTTCTGGGATTTCAAATGAGTACTCTTGATAGATTCCCTCAAAGAACACAAAATGACCACAGGGGCTTATTATGAAAAAAAGTTTAGAGTACACTAAGATACCAGATATACTTGTTCTTACTTCAAAAATAACAAGAGCTATCTTACAAGATTTTTGGGGGGAACCTCACCCCATACACTTTACAGCCCTGATTTTACCCTTTCACATCTTTTATTCTTCAAACTGCAATAAAAAGGAACATAATTTAATTCCTGGAGAATGCCAAACTGAAGTTTTAATGTGGTATAGATTGAAGAAATTCTTCAGGAAATGGCTAGATGGAAACACTGTCTTCAGACATGCATAGACTTGTTAGAAGATATATCGAAAAACAATGGCTTCACATTTTAGGTTTCTTTTGTGTATAAAATATTTTTTGTTGAGCTGAGCCCCGGTGGTGTAAGTGGTTAAGTGCGGAACTGCAGCCTTCGGGCTTGGCGGTTCAAATCCAGCGGCGACTCTCAGGAGCAGCGCTGGGTAGCTCCCAGGACCATCAGAGGGCAGTGATGCGCCTCCCCCCCCCCCCCAATATATATATATTTCTATTTTTTGTTTAATAAAGGTTTCTATGAACAGTTTCTGGAGAAGGACATCGTGCTTAGTTAAGTAATGGGGCAGCAAAGAAGAGGAAGATGTTCCACAAGCTGGACAGATGGTGAATGCAGTGAGGGGCTCAGACATAAAGAACAATGGCACAAGACCAGGCAATGCTTTTCTTTTATCGCACATAAGGTCGTTATGAGTTAGAACTGATTGATGGTACTCGACAACGTGATTTTGTAACAATACTTGTGGGTTTACTCTCCCATTTATATAGCTTTACTGATTTGGCTCCCCTTGAGAACCCAGCCTAACACAACATGGACAACTGATCAAGCCTCCTGTTTATCTGCACTATAATTCCTGTTAGAGTCTATATGATTCTGTCACATTGCATTACTTAATGTTCCTGTAAAAAATCAGTGTATTAAGTCTCAGGCGCACATATTTTTCAAGAATGACGCTCGTTCTCAATAAAGCTTATCAGAACTCTACGCAATTCTTATGGTAAAATTCATTATCCTGTCTGCTGAACTGCCATAGACCAGGTACCTAATGTAGGCATTTTTATGTGTGTCTTGATCTTTAAAATTAAAGTTGGCTCTCAATTAATATAAAAATTAAATAAACGGCCCGCTGCACTATAGCTTGTGGCTCTCCAGAGTGGTACCTTTATCTCCTCCTACGCCACATGCCTTTACACCCAGTCTTATTTCAAATTTTAAGTGCCTAGCTTGCATAAAGCTTGCTACCGAGCAAGTGCTCACTAAATACCTGTTTAGTAAAGTAAAATAAATTTCTAATAACCTAGAAATAAAACCACATTTCTAATCTTACATAGCTACCACAACCCAAGATGTTTTTATTCTGAATATTATCTTGCTAGTGATTCTGGCCTTTATATCTTTTTAAAAAGGGGGGAGGCAAAGTCCACTTTAGTTTAAAGGTAATACAAAACAAAATCTGAGGGCAAACCATGCAATCATCTTGCCTCTCCCTAGAATTACATTATCCTGATCTAGATTAGAAGTCACATGCCATTAATTCTTGCAGATAAAGCTATATGCTCTTTTCCAGTACTTGTTTTTTAGATCTGAATGTTTCCAATATTTTACTTTAGTGCACAAAATTTTAACTTCCTGCTTTTCTGAAGGACGCAGACAGGAAAGGGTGGTAGAGGCTGTGGCACTATCAGACCCACATTCTCTTAGGGTAGTAATCACATGATAGTGAAGGGCAGATGTCACTTAAGGCGCCGTTCCAGATTGCTCTTACTCATTTTTAACAACCTCAACCATAAATGAACTTCAGTTATTCTTTCTTCCCAACAATTGGCTTCACTCATTTACTTTACAAGCATTTCTAGAAGTTTGGATTGCAACTCTAGTCAAAAATGAGGAGTACCAGTATGGTAATTACGAACCCTGGTGGCATAGTGGTTACATGTTGGGCTCCTAAACACAAGGTCGGTAGTTTGAAACTACCAGCCTCTCCACGGGAGAAAGGCAAGGCTGTCTACTCCCACGGAGTTACAGATAGGAAACTCACAGGTGGCAGTTTCTATCCTGTCCCATAGGATCACTATGAATGAAGGGTTCCATAGCAGTGAGTATGTTCATCTAAAAAAGCAGTGCAGTAAGCAATGGGCAACTAAAGGAAAGGGTTCAAACCCACCAGGTGTTGCTCACAAGACAAGATGATAAAGAATTAAAGCCTCCAAAACTCTAAGGAACAGTTCTACTCAGTTTTAAGAGTTCAGATCAGCTCAATATCAATAGGAATGTTAAATGAATAAAATATGATGATTTACATTTCTTAGCCACTTCGAAATTCACCGTCCTATTCCTTCATCTTGCAGAATGACTCACAATTTGACATGAAATTGCGTTTAGAGAGTAACTAGTACGGATGACTACCATAGCAGACCCCTCATTTATTCAGAAAGCTGCAATTTCAAGGTCAAGGAGCCCACGTGGATTAATGCTTAAGTGCTGGCTATTCATGAAATGGTCACAATTAAAATCCACCAGCCACTCAAGGAAACAGACAAACAAACTGGCCATTTTCGGCTCCCATCAGGAGGACTGCAGTGTAGGAGTCACCACTGCGTCCTACAGGAACCGACGCAACAGTACACAATCACCTCAGCGTTCATGGATTATAGCCTGGTTGGCTAAAGCAGAGTCTCCAAAGTAGAATTTTATCAGTTCCTAAAGAACAGATAATTCCTTTCTTAAATACTGTGTTTTCACTATTATTTGTTTATCAGCATCTCTCTATAGTTAACATCTGCAAGTGAACAACTGAAAATGGTAACACGAAAAATGGTGCACTAATGTGTATAAAACATGAATGACAAGATGTACAGCAAAAACAACAAAAAACAATCAAACAGCATAACATCAAAAGCAAAAAAGCATGGCTTGTGGGCTGAGCCCTGGTGGCGTAGTGGTTGTGCGCGGGACTGCGGCCCACTGGGACGGAGGTTCAATTCCAGCAGTGGGGCTGGGCCTCCTACTCCCACCACCGGAGAGCAGTGATGCCCCCCCCCAAAAAACAAACAAACAAACAAACAAAAAATATGACTTGTAGTAACTCAAATGATCATAAGTGGGAAACAAACTACAGATCATTAACTCAAACACTAAATGTCAAAAAACAGACTGAAACATTAACATCCTATTTGAGCTATACTCAATCAGCCAAAACATTGGCAAGGTAAAGATAGTTGACTTGGTAGGCAAGTTGGAAATATATGCATTATTAGAAATCATAAGTGGTGTGGCAATCAGCTGCCTATGAATTTTAAAATGCGAACCAACATTTCTCAAGTGTAATACGCTTGTGGTGTTAAAAAGTAAAATGCAAATCTATATTATGGATATACATAACATACACAATAGTATAGGGGGCTTCAAAAAAGTTCCTTGCAAGATGGAATTTTTTCACAAACATTTCAAAGTCTCCTAGCATGCTTATAAGTAAGGAGACCTAGTGGCACTTTGAGGGAAGCTTTGGACTGCTAACGGCAAGGTCAGAGGTTCAAACTCAACAGCTGTCCTGTGAGAGAAAGATGAGGCTGTTTGCTCCCCTCAAGATGTAGTCCCAGAACCCTACACAGTGTCACTGTAAGTCAGCACTGACACAATGGTGGCATGTGCTTTTTTAAGGTTGCTGTGAGTCAGAACTAACAGCACTAAACAAGGAGTGACAATACCATCACTTCTTTTGGGTGTCATCATTGTCTATTTTAATGATTTTCTCTCCAACATTTAGTTTGTAATATTATATAAATCAGAAATAGCTCTCAAAGCATACTACATATGAATGTTTTTGTGCAAAACAAATACAGATTGTGTTTACTATATCAAATGATCAGTCAGTACTTAGAATGAGTGATCACACAGCATGTTTGCTACTGCAATCTAAGAATAGACGCCTAGACCCTGTAAGTATTGATTTTTTTTGTCAAGATGGAATGCGCTTACAAAAAATAATTTTAATAAGTGTTGTTGATGTCAATATTTCAGTTTATTTCCACTGTGCACTGCTATAAAATGCTTCCATTTCACTTTTCTACATTTCCTTTTCTTTCTTAAACACGATCATAGGAAACTCTAGGTAGTCTGCTAATATAGTTCTATCACCCTTCAAACTACAGCTGATGAGATGTAAGAGTTCATGCTGAAATAGGAAGACTTTTTTGCTTTTTTTAACCATTAGATAACAAAAGCATTCCTGTCACCTTTTTAAACAACTACTGAGTATACAGTTATATATCTCTTTTTTTTTTTTGGGGGGGGGGGGCATCACTGCCCTCAGGTGGTGGGAGTAGGAGGCCCAGCCTTTGCTCCATGGAGCTGGAATCGAACCTCCATCCCAGTGGGCCGCAGTCCCGTGCACAACCACTACGCCACCGGGGCTCAACCCTATATATCTCTTAAGAACCGAAATATACTTATTTTAAAATCATTTCAGATTTTTCTATTATTTTCATTTCCTTTGAGATGAATCAGTATCCTGAAATCAGAATTGGTTGTTAGCCTTGAAGCAAAATTTAAGGTTGTTTATTGCCCCTGATATGACCCGAGCTTTCAAAAGAAAACATTTTTTTTTTTTGGTATTGATGCCTCTGGTGGTCGTGGGCGCTACCCAGTGCTGCTCCTGAGAGCCGCCGCTGGATTTGAACCGTCAAGCCCTTAGGCTGCAGTCCCGCACTCAACCACTTACGCCACCGGGGCTCAGCCCAAAAGAAAACTTTTACTTCATGTTAGAATATTTGAAACAGGCTTGATTTGACAATTTGGTTTTTTATTCTTTTCTATTCCTGTCTAGTAGCCTGTCATTTTGACCTGGTCTTCTGAGTTCTTATTCTAGAAATAAAATATATGCCCACTTTTCAATGTGAATAACGGTTTGAGCGCAGATGAGCTTTCTAGTCAACAATCCATACACATTTTCTCTCCTATCAGTGATTGCAATTCTCACAATGTAACATCACTGTCTCATGTGATGCTGTGTGTCCTCCCTTGTGTGTCCTGTTTTCCTTCTGCTTTTTCTGAGCCTTCTGGATGCTGTCTTCTGGTAAATACTGTCCTTCTCATTTCAATTGCTTGATTAATTTAAGGAGCGTGCACCTCCCAGGCTAACTGTTTCACAGACTTCTTGTTTGAAAATTGAGCCATGAGGGAGTTCATTTCCATTATCTGAAAGATGACTAAGGGCAACAGTCTTGTGGATTCTGCCAGCCTCTATACAACCAATAAGCTTGGTCTTTAAAAAATAGTAATTTTAGGCTGAGCCCTGGTGGCGTAGTGGTTGTGTGCGGGACTACAGCCCACATGGTTGACGGTTCAAATCCAGCAGCAGCTCTCGAGGAATAAGGCTGGGCTACCTAATCCCACCAAGGCAGTGATGCCACACACACAATAATAATAATAATAATAATAATAATAATAATAATAATAATAATAATTTTAAACTTTGTTCTACTGGCTTCCACTTTATCCAGACCTTCTAATGTGATCCCTTTCCAAGCAGTTGGTAGTGGTAGTCAGATACTATCTAGTTCTTCTGGTCTCTTCTGATATTCCTGAGTTCCATCAGACCACTGGACTAGTTAAAGCACATCTTATAACAGTCACTGTACCAATAACAACTAGTCAGTATTCAAAACATTTCAGGAGACAACATATGATCAGGAACCAATGGTACTGAAAGATGTTAAAAAGCTGCACTAAAAGCACTGACCCAAAACAAGACTCTTGGAATTAATAGAACATCAAATGAGAGGGCTTAGCCCACTGGGACGGAGGTTCAATTCCAGCAGTGGGGCTGGGCCTCCTACTCCCACCACCGGAGAGCAGTGATGCCCAAAAACCAAAAACAAAAAAAAAAAAAAGAGAGAGAGAGAGGGCTGAGCCTCAGTGGCGTAATGGTTGTGCGCGGGACTGCGGCCCACTGGGATGGAGGTTCAATTCCAGCTCACAGGAGCAAAGGCTGGGCCTGCTACTCCCACCACCAGAGGGCAGTGATGCCTTAAAAAAACCTAAAAAAACAAAACAAAACAAAACAAAACCAATTGAGAAATGTCAACAAACATGTAAAGGCAGTAGCACTTACTTGATTGGGTCCAAAAATTTGGAAGACAGCTACCCATGCAACTGTCTTAGTTATCTAGTATTGCTTTAACAGAAATAACACAAGTGAATGCCTTTAACAAATTATTTTCTGCCAGCTTAAGCAAGTCAAAATCTTGTCATCTTTACTTCTAAGAATGCTGGTTGATTTTTTTCTATAATAGGTTTGTTTGTTCTTCAAGTAGTCAACATTCTTTGGCCCGTTTACTTTGAAAGCATTGTTTGGTAAAGTAGAGCCTAAGTGCAAGTGAACAAGCTTCACAATGACACAGATGGCCCAACAGCCAAATAAGACTCAAACACATCAACATTGTGATGGTGGCATAGGACCAGGCCACATTTAGTTGTGTTATACACACAGTTGTCAGGAGTTGAAGCAGATTCCATGGTAACCAACAACGATGAAACTGCACAGGGCACATAAAGCACTCTTGCCCCCTCCCCGAACTCTAGGCTGTCTCCAGGAAAGTAAGTAAGAATATGAGTTACTAGATGAAGTACTTTCTCCCCTCAGAGAACACCATAAACTACCAGAATAATAAACTACTGTTCATACTTAAATACTTAGCAGATATTTTCCCCAAAACTAATGAAGCTAGCTAGTTAAAGGAAAACTGATGACATTCGTTGCCATGATTCGAATTTTCATATGGCTTACTGCTATATTTAAATAAACAAGTATTTTTAAATATTCCTATTTTTTGACAAAATATCAATAGAAATAACTCATATATGTAACCCTGGTGATTATGCACTAAGTTAGGGCTCAGCTGCTAACCCAAAAGTCAGCAGTTTAAAATCCACCAGTCCCTCCCGTGGGCAGGAGACCTGGCAGTGTGCTCCAACAAAGATTTCTGCCGAGGAAACCCCACGGGGCAGTTCTGTTCTGACCTTCTAAGCTAGCTAATGAGTTGGCTCATACAGGACTCAACAGGCACAAGACCAGTTACCCATGGTAAACGAAAGCTCTTAGAGGATCCAGCTTGTGAGACGTCTATAAAGCAGTTCTGAGTCCAAAGTGTTTGGGAATCATTATATAAGAATTCAAGTGGGCTGAGCCCCGGTGGCGTAGTGGTTGTGTGCGGGACTGCGGCCCAGTGGGATAGAGGTTCAATTCCAGCAGCAGTTCCACAGGAGCAAAGGCTGGGCCTCCTACTCCCACCACCAGGGGGCAGTGATGCTCCCCCCCAAAGAAAACAAAAACAAAAAAAAAAAGAATTCAAGTATCTTAATTTTCCCACTTATATCTATGGTGGGGCGACCACAAGGCGAGGGGAGAAGTGTTCTGCATCTTATATATGAAAATTACACCTGATCTCTGCCCTATGAAGGTGATCATGGGGAATAATGACAGGATTCCCAAGGCATACAACACTAAACCAAACCACCAGATCAATTCTGATTTGGTGAGTAAATAATCTACCAACAAGCTCTAAATTCTTCATGTGTATAGGATCCTGGTATTCACAAAATGCTTACGTTGAGGCAACCCAATAAATACCCTAAAATGACAAGTAAAAACCTATGCATATATGTATTTTCTTAAGCAAAGGACCTAGATTCGTAAGGGTACATATCAACTCAAGGAAGTTAAGAAGAACCACTGACCGAAGAATAAGTGCCAAAGTGTTCTGAATGCCCCCTGAAACCTTTCAGAATCATGTCTACTCACTTCCTCTCGCCCAGCCAAACCAATCACCAACTTCAAAGTGTATGATGTCTCAACTTTTTACATGACTAGACATAAAATCTTGCCTGGGTGTCCACTCCCCAAATTAAAAACTACGTGTTCATATGGCATTTTGATCTGCTTTTTTAATACTTCTTCCTAAGAGATCATAAAGAAAAAGACCAAACCTTACCAATATAGATCCCTTAGTGCCTGGCACAACAGATACTCAAATATTCGTATAATAAACATCTGAGTCATAATTGACTTGCTAGCAATTTCTTAAACTACCCAAAAGTGTCTCCTCAAAAACAAAAATAGCATTTCCTATAAGGATATAAAAGATATTTTCCAAAATATATTTGACCAATATTCAGGAACAAACTCATTCCTACAGATGGTTTAAAATATTTATAGAAAACAAATGTAGGCTTAGTGTGGTTTTTTTTTTTTCCACCAAGAAAAATTGACAAATGACCTAAGGACAAACGAAAGCAAATGCCTTGCTCGTTTGAGTGAACGGTTTAAATTATTAACTACAAATTCAACTACAATCTTGACCACACTGCATCTGCTTTGGTATAAGATTTGTGTCTTCGCTTCCATAAACCAATCAGTATCGGATTAACCTTCTTAAATGTGATTTCCACTCAGCAATTTCCTTTAGATGCTTTGACGATTATTCCTGGGACTGAATTCTGGACCCTAGGGTGCATTTCGATGTATCTTCAACGGGGGCACCGGTGTGCGACGAGCATTAAAAAGTTCAGCTTTCGGGCTGAGCCCCGGTGGCGTAGTGGTTGTGCGTGGGACTGCGGGGGCCCACTGGGATGGAGGTTCAATTCCAGCAGCGGCTCCACAGGAGCAAAGGCTGGGCCTCCTACTCCCACCACCAGAGGGCAGTGATGCCCCCCCCCCCAAAAAAAAAAAAAAAGTTCAGCTTTCAGTAAACACCGAAGCTTCAGGGAGAGAGAAGGTGGAGGCTGAATCGAGTACCCAAAGAGAGTTTCAGTGTGTGCCATTTATTTAAAAAAAAAAAAAAATTCTCCGTGGGTTCTTTAAAACAGGAACTCAGGAGGTTTGTCGGCTTCACCCTTTTATCATTAAAATAGAAAGTGTAAGAACCAGAATGCAAATGTTGCTGGCGAGTCACGCCGATGAGTAAGAGCCCCAAATCGCCAGGGGGGCATCGCAGGGTCTGGGATGGGCCACTCGCTCCTCGCAGCCGGTGCTGGGCGCCCAGGTGGCCGCGAGCATAAGCCGCCGGGGAAGGTGGTGACGGCGAGGTCCCGAGGAAGCGCTCGGCGCTGACCGCAGGGCGTCCCCCGGGGACGCGCAGGGCCAGGAGGCCGTCCCCCGGGGCCCTTCCCTCCGGGAGCCGCGCGCCCCCGCAGCTCCTGCGCCCCGCCCCCCGACCCCACGGCTTATTTTTAACACTTCACTTGGAGCTCAACTGGAAAGCGAATTCCCGGCCCGAAGCTCAAGTTACTCGGGCGGCTTTTCGGGGCGGCGTGAGGCCAGCCGGCCGCCCTTTCCGCCCCGCGCGCCTCCGGGGTTTCGGTTAGACCGCAACAGGAAGCCGCCCTTTCCCTTGCGGGGAGCGGCCAGGCTCGGGGACCCGGAGCTCCCGCTCCGCCCCCGGGGCGCCCCCCCAGGCCGAGGCGGCTCCGCGCGGCCCGCGGGACGGCGCGCCCGCCCGCACTCGGGATTCGACGCCGCGTCGCCGCCCCGCGCGGCCTGCCCCGCCGCCCTCCGCCCCGCGCGGCCGCCTCGGGCTCGGGCCCGCGCCCCCGCCCCGCACCCCTCCCCCGCCCCCCAGGCCGAGGGCCGCCGCGAGGGCGGGCGCGGCACTCACCCACTCGAGGACCTTGATGAAGCCGAGCGGCTCCTTGAGCGGGCTGAGGTTGATCTGGAAGGCGGACATCCTCTGAGGACGGGAGAGGGAGAGTCAGCGGCAGGCTGAGGAGGAGGGGACGCGCCGAGACCCGAGCAACCCGGCGGCGGGGCGGCGGGGCGGGAGGCCGGGAGGGCGGGGTTCGGGGCGGGCCGAGGGGGCCGCGGGCGGGCGGGCGGGCGGGCGGGCGGGGCGGCGGCGGTTGGGCCGTTCGGCCGAGGAGTCGGGGCGGAGGCGGAGAGGGGCGGGGACGGTGGGCAGGGCCTGCGACGGGCGAGCTCCTCCCCGGGCCGCACCTGCCCGAGCCGGCTGAGCCGCTGGCGGAACAAGTAGATGTTGGACGCCATGCTGCGTACGCCGCGGCCCTGTCCTCCGAGCTCAGCCTCGGAGCGCCGTCTCCCCTTGCGCACGCGCACGCGCGCGCTCTGGGGGCCGACACCTCGCGCGACACGCTTCCTACCGCGTGGGGCGGCCGCGCGCGGGCGCCCGGGGGCGCGGTCTGAGCGCGCTCAGGTCAGCCGACGCGCCGACCGCGCCTGCGCACTGGTTGCCCTGCGTGAACCCGTCGCCCTCCGCCCGATCCCGCTCAGGTCTCTGGGACTACAATTTTCTTGTATCCATGTGGATGGACTTCTCTTCCGTCAAAAGTTTTCATTTTCATCTATTACCCTTCACAATTAAAAAAAATTTTTTTAATTATTATTATTTTCTATTATTAGGCATCACTTTATTATTAGGAGTGGGAGACCCAGCCTTACAGCTGCTGGATTTGAACCGCCGAGCCAGTCGGCTGCAGTCCCACACGCAACCACTACGCTATCGGGGCTCAGCCCTTACTGTTTACATTTAAGATGGTCTCATACTATCTATAATAGATAGAATCCTGTTAAATGGGTTGCCAGAGATGGTTCCAAACCATGGCAACCCCATGGGGCGCAAAGCTGAGCCATCATAAGGCTTCCTTGGCTGAACAATGGGGCCCTGGCTGCAAACCCCAAGGTCAGCAGTTCAAAACCACCAGGGGCAGAGTTTTCCATTCTCCGTTCCAGCTCATAGTGAGCCTGTGGGCAGGGGGAAACTGAGTTGCCCTTATGGGAGTCAAAGGCTTCATCTTTCTTCTAGGAGCATCTGATGGTGGCTGAGTGTTAACCTTGTGCTTCGCGCCCAATACAATAGCACTGTTCCACCTGGCTTCCCCTTAGTAAATACGGAAGAAAAAGTCACACAGTAAGGTCCCCTACTAACTTCCAAGTGTTATCGAATACTAACACTCTCTAACCACATAACTGTGAAGAAGGGGCCCTGGCGGTCTTACTAAGTAGGCATCGTAGATGTCGCTCCCTGCTGAAGCAGTGTCAGGGCGACCACGCACTGGAATCCAGTGTGCCTGAGAGGAGGAGGAGCAGGGGGCTCCAAGTCGGTTTCCTTTTGTTTTTATTTTAATATTTTGTTTCTTTCTCTCAGAGACCTTCCCTTCTTGTCTCTAACCCATCTTTCCAAGAGTCCTGGTGAGGGAGTGGGTTACCCCTTGAGCCCCTGGTCAGCGGTTCAAACCCCATGGGAGAAAGACGTGGTTGTCTCCTGGAAAGGTTTAGTCTCGAGAACCCCAAAAGGCAGTTCTACTTTGTGCTATGGGTCACTGTGAGTGGGAATCGGCTTGATAGCAGTGAGGTTAATTTGGAATCCCTCTTTCTAAAGTTTTACTCCGTTCTCTTGAGGCCTTCGGGGTGAACACCAAGTCAAGAGGTAGTGGATTGTGGCAGTAATCCGTGTCAATTTAGGGCGTGAAAGGATTACAAGGGAAGGGACGGAGTCTGGTCTGTTAATCAAGATATAACCTAGGAGTCCTCGATGTGGGCAGGGCCTTTTCCTGGGAATTCCGGGAACTCCTGTATTTCCTCCTTGGAGGCCAGAGACACTTCTCTCTCCCTCCGCTCACTTCCTTGGAGGCTCTGCTCACTCCCTGCGAGAGATCCCTGAGGAGAAGCTAGAGGGACCTACCCCTGTGTAGCTAGAACCCTGGACCTGGAGAAGCCACGAGGAGACCTCTGCCAGCGCTGAGATGCTTACAACGCCACTGGATCCACAAGACTTTCCACCACTATCACTGGCCTGTGATCTTCCTGCATTCAGTGTCATTGCGTGTGCTGCCTGAGTCTGGAGAGGGATTTATAGATTGGACATATGGGCTCGTATCAGACTCATGGACATGATCTGGCCTAGGCTGGGAGGTTTTCTTAATGTACCATTGCTGTGGTATATAAAGTTCTTTTGTATACACATAATGCATGTCCATGAATGGTTTCTCTAGTTTACCTGGACTAATCCATGGAGAGTAGGGTTATTTGACTTGGGATTCATAGTCACAAAGATTTAAGTTATACTTTTAATGTTATTTCAGAATGAGATCTACATGGACAGACTAGAAAGTAGATGGTGAATTTGCCAATTTTATTAATAACTGGAGGGAAAGTAGTATAATAGCCCAGTTTTCAATCTTTTTCTTTAAATTTTTTGAGGGTCTCTGGAACTAGAGTGGCTGGGTCCTTTCTCAACTTCTGGTCCCCTCAGTTTTCAGTTGCTGACATTTGCCTCCTGCTGTTAGCTGTCTACTGCTCCTTAAACCCCCCTGGAAGTGATGAGCACCTTGAACTTTAGGAAGTTCTCTCCCTTGATCAATGTCCACTAGCATTTTGAAGAGAGAGACCAGTTGGGATGAGTTGGCCAGCATCCACTCGTCCAAATGGATTCACAGAGCTGACTGAACAGAACAAGGCAAGAGAGACTGGTGGTGCCACGAGTTACCTGTTGGGACCACCCCACACACCTCTGCCAGCCAGCTGAGCTCACAGAGCCTACCTTCCCGAGAAGAAACTAGCTGGCAGGGGCTTGTTCTCAGACAGCAGAATACTGGTGCATTTTCACAATGATTTGAACAAGAACTGAAGGTGGCGTAGTGGGACTGCGGCCCACAGAGTTGGTGGTTCATATCCAGCAGTAGCTCTCCACAACAACAACAACAAATCAAGGAGGATTGTTCAGATGCCTGTGCCACGTTGACTTCAATACAGATCATCTGATTTGCGCCTCAAATCTAAGCAAAGAACCAGAGGGTCAGAGCTGGAAGGTTCCGGGCGTCTGCGCTACCAGGGCCCTTGTTAAAAATAAGACTCGGAACACAAAATTGCCCCATCTATGCAAAGTAGTAAGGAACATTGGTGGCGCTGTTGAGCTGCTCTCTGCAAGGTTACTGGTTCAAATCTACCAGCTGCTCCACTAGAGAGAGTTGAGGATTTCCGTTGCCCTACAGATGTACAACCTCTGAAATGCTAGGCATCATCAGCTTAATGCCGGCGGCTTGGACTTAAATAGTTCCACTTTCTTTTTCTAAAACGTGTGCCAGGTTGTGACTTGTGGGATTTATGAATTTGCAAAACTCAGAAAGGAAGCTGTTTTTTTTGATAAACCCTATCATCAGCTAAGGAGCCCTGGTGACATCGTGGTTACACGCGAGACTGTTGACTGCAAAGGTCTGCAGTTTGAAACCAGCAACTGCTCTTCAGGTCCTCGGTATTCACTGATGAAGTCCTCGAGATTTAGATAAACTATCCAATAGTTCGACTCGACAGGTCGAATACATTAGTCTCAAAGTAATTCAGCGGACATCCTTTTAACATGTACCTTTTGTTTTTGAATGATGTTAGCTTTAGAGAAAAAGAATAGAACTTGCTCTTCGAGCTTCTGAGATGAAATTTCACTGAAGCACAGCCTCACCTTTCTCTCCCAGAACAACTGGGGGGCTCAAACAGCTGACCTCGTGGTTAGCAGTTCAATGAGTGCACTATGCCAACAGGGCTCCTTTCTGCAACACTAGCTAAAGGCTTAGATGCAGAAACCACTGGTTCCCAGCCTGGCTTTGCCAGATCTGCACACTTTCCTGAAGCATGCAATTGCCTCTTCTATATAACAGGAGCGATGATAGGGTACCGGTTTGCATATGGGCAATCAGCATTGAGGAGAACTCCCCACAGCAAATCAGGACTTGGGATGAAGACAAATGTGACGATATCATAGACCAGTCCAAGAATCATATCCAGAGTAGTCAGTCACAAGAGGACAGATATTTAATGAGACGATTGTTATAAAACAGAAGGAAGAAAGGCTTTCTTAGGAGGGATGGAGAAGTGGCAGTCATGGGCTAGTAGACAGGTATTAACTTGTGTGAAGTTCAAAGCGAAACTCACAGCCTCCCAGTCGACTCTGACTCATAGTGACCTAAAGACCAGTAGAACTGCCCCTGTGGGTTTCCGAGACTGGCGGTCTTTGTGGGAGTAGAAATGCTCATTTTTCTCATGGGGCGGCTGGTGATCTGGAACCACTGACCCTGCAGTTAGCATCCCAACGCATACCTCCATAGGTCACCGGGGCTTCTAACGTGGGTGAAGGGGAAGATAATATTCAACAAGAGGGAACTGGTGGGGTGGAGTGGGAACGGCTAGCCTTTGGAGGACTGGATAAATTGCTGATTGCAAAAGTGATGATGTGATCTCCAAACTCCCACCCGATTAACACTAAAGGCTTTACAGAATGTATTAATAAGGCTAAGGAAAAAAGCATCTTTAAGGTGGCAGATTCCATGGGTTGCCTAAACTAGGTAGCAGGATTTATACAGAGCTTTCAGGATCCAATTTTGAGCAGCTCTATTATAATGAATTATTCAAAGGGTTTCCATGTTTTATTGTCTCCTGGAAAGCAGAGGGCCTCCCAAGATTTATATAAAGCTTTCGAGTGTAATATTGTATTACGCCCAGGGCTCTCCGTAGAAATCAGAGGGGAAGCAAAACAAAATGCCTGTGACTTTTGTACGGATGGTTTGTTTATTCTATTTGCAAGCGCCACAGAGAAGTGACTTCCTGCAGAGGAGAGGCCCTAGTTGAAGGATATTCTGGGAAGGTGAACTGAGCGGATGCATTGCTTTGTTTTTAGATTGCCGGACAGGAGCCTCCGGGGTCTGAACTTCCTGTGGCTAAGATGGGAATCCAGGAGAGACCCAAGGCTCCCTCCCCATCTCATCCGGGACCCAAAGAACACGTGACAGACCCACCACAGTCTTCTGAGGAAGGGTTAACTGAGGAAAAGCAGATCATCAAAGAGAACCGTTTTCTAAGTGGGTCAGTCACATGCCCAGAAGCCTGTCGTCTTATCACTAGCAAAGACTTGGTCTTCTGATCTGATGCAAAACCGGGTAATAGAGAAAAGATGTAGATGCTGGTGACATGTGAGCAGTGGAAGTTTATCATTTCTCCGAGAAGCAGAAGAAAATGCCATGCAGGGTAGCTGGGTTTCTGGAAAGTCAACTACAAATGTCACTTGATGTGCTCATGAGGGGCTGGCCGTTTGACGGCATCATTTGGAGAAATTACTTGTGACCCTTTTTCATGTGAATCATGCCCCACGGGTTTATATTGTGAATACTCTCCACCCACCCACCCCCAAATTGTAAAGGAGCGATCATTTCGCATTGTCTTATAAGCAGAATCAATGATTAGGCCTTTGCTTTCTAAGACAAGTTCTTTAGTTACTCTTACTATTTTCAATTTTTGCAGAAGCCAAGACATATGTTTATATTGAAACCCATCCGCTATCTTATTTCTCTTCAATATTTTATTGCTATTCTGGGAAGACCAAGAGGTCAGCGGTGGCTTAGGGGAAGAATTCCCCGTGTCCATGAGGGAGGGCCCAACGTCAGCTGTGGCCAGCCCGCTCAAGCCTGACCACTCACCCTGTGGCCAGTGAAGGTTAGTGTGGATGATTTCAGGGGGTAGCTGAAAGAACACCCGGGCAATTGAGTTCCAGAAATGAGCTGACGAAAACTCTCTGGACTTCAGAGGTCAGCTTAGCTTGTGCATGAGACCAGAGCCAGCTTGATGTCAGCTAACAACCGTGAGAGCCAACGGGGAGAGGCCGAGGCATCTGTCGACTTTGACTTTGACTTTGCTATGGGACAGGTGACCACCTTCATGAGGAGGCCTGCAGGGATGGACTTTCCCCCCAAGCCCCGACTGCCCCATCCTCTGCCTGTGGCAATGCAGTCCCCTCTGCACTGTCACATGATCCTGAAATGCCATCCATGCCCCTTCTCTCTCTTGGGGTCACAGCTTCTTGTTTTCACATGTAAACACTCTGGGGAATGATCGCATGAACTGTCTATCGTAAACTATCCTGTGGAAGTATGCAGTTGTTTTTCTCCTGGTAGTCAGGAAAAGGAGAGCTCTATGGGAGTGTAGGAAGGAAGAAGTAAACTTGGAATCTGGAGCACCACCCCAGGAAGACAGGAACAACGAAAGGGAAAAAATACCGGGCTGCCAAGAGGCTTTGAATGGGATAATGGTGAATGCCTGTGAGTGTCGGGAGGCAGTTGCCAGGGGCCCAGGAAAAGGACTGGAAAGCAGAAGTCAAGGCAGGAAGACGGAGTTTTCTTCGCACATGTTGTTCCAACCACGGCCAATCATGCAGCAGAGAGAACTGAGCCAGGTGCACAGCCCTGTCGGGAGGCACTGTTCACCCACTTTGCTAAGTGCTGGTCATGCAAGCCCTTCTGGGCCTCACACAGCTCAGCTTCCAAGTGGGAATATGATCATATTTACATCTGTGAAACGATAGTTTCAGCTTGTGATAAGGGCAACAGAGAACCCTCCTCTATATTGTTGTCACCTCTTCTATACTTTGACGGCCTTGCAAAAACTCAAAAGCTCCAGGCTTGCGGCCATCTGGTCACTGCGGAATCATGCAAGCCCATTGTGGATTTCAGGGACTGCAACTATTTATGGGAGTAGAAAGTCCCATCTTGCTCCCTCCAAGAGGCTGGTCACTCTGAGCTGCAGACCCTGTGAACTGTGCCCCAATGAGCATCCACTACGCCACTCAGGCTCCCAGCAAAGTCTGCTGAAAGCAGCATCTGGCAGTGGCTGTTATCTCCACCGTCCCCTACTGCCAGTTGCTGTCCTGGGTGCGCCAGTGTCCAGAGATAAGTCTGTGACACCCAGGGGCTCCTACTGCCAACTCTAACTAATCTGACTTTCTTAAGATCCACCCTCTAAGAGGAGGCGACAAAAAGTCCCCCGATAATTTGTCACCTCTATCCTCAACCCAATGCTCACGCTCCTGCTACCGCTCTGAAACCTCCAGTTGAGAACTGGCCTGTGTCTGCCTGAGGGCTGGTGATGGAGCTGGTTACATGTTGGATTGCTCACCTCAAGGTTGGCTGTTCGAAACCACCAGCTGTTGTTCAGGGCCGGGATGAGGCGTTCTAGTTCCGGACAGTCTCAGAAACCCACGGCGGCACTGCTGCCCTGTCCTATGGGGTCACAGGGAGTCAGCACCAGGTAGGTGGCAGTGAGTTGAGAAAAGTGGTACATCCCTCCCAGTGCCCTGGTGCCAATATGGGGTACATATTGTTACTGTTACCTGCAAGGTGGGTGGTTCAACATACTAGCTCCTCTCTAGGAGAAAGATAAGAATGTCTGCTTCCACAAAGACAGACAACCACAGTGAGTTGGGTCGGGTCACTGTGAGTTGGAATAAATTCAACAGCAGTGGGGTTGGATTTGGATTTTGTGCATTCTCCTTAGCCTCCTCTTCTCCCTCCTGTCACAGATGGAAAATATATTTTCATTAATTAAAAAAGTTATCTGGTTGGCATTTCCATTTAGAATGTAAGCTCCTTGAGGATAAGAAAGACTTGTGTGTCTAACACGTAGCAAAGTGGATGAACAATAAATATTGGAAAGACTGTGCAAATTGCTCACTTTTCTACATGATTGACAATTGTTGAAATTAAATATGCTAAGAATAGTCAGCCCTGGTGTCATTTTCTTTTATTGTGGGAGGCACTACTGCCCTCTGGCGGTCATGGGAGCGCCACCAGGACTCAGCCCCAACTTGTATCATTTTCTTATTGCACCATAGCTAATAGATAATTGAACCATAGCTAATAAAAGACTGAGGGATGGGGTACAATACATTTTTGTCTTGTTCTCATCCTTCTACTTGTGAAAGAGGCAATCAGAGGAAAATGAACACAGCAATCAAGTAAGTGAGCCTCGTTTTAGGCCATTGAGTGGGCACACATACAACAGCCAGTGTCCCTATGGAGAACCCCACCCATCTTCCTTCCATCCCACAGTCGTCCTGATTATGTGGTTCGGTGGGTTTGTGACTCGGGCTCACACAACTAGAACGCTTTATCACCCTGGAAGAGGGCCATGTGTAGTGCACACCATGAAACGCTGGGCAACTCGTCGAAAGATTGGTGGTTTGAGCCCACACAGAGGTGCCCCAGATGAAAAAGAGCTTCACAATCTGTTCGCAGAAGGTTCTATCTTCCAAAACCCTATGGAGAAGTTCTTCTCGCCAACACCTGGGGTCACCATCAGTTGTAATCAACTCAACGACAACTGGTTTTGTTTTGTTTGGAACTATTGACTTTCCCGATGCCCCCAGCTTGCCGTCTACCAACCTGAGCTACCCAAGTCCTCTGAGAAGGAGTGAAGACGAGAGAGAGAATGGAGACAAGACCCAAGGCCCATAGAATGGGTTTCCTGGTCTCTCTCCACCTCCAGACGTTGAGACGTGAAGCTCCTGCTGCTGGAGTTTCAGGCACAGGCATCCCAGAGAGCATGTCAGTGAAGCACGTAGTGAGCCAACGTGATGAAGGAAAATGAGACAGACGCTCTGACACACTCCACATGAGGAATTCATTGCGTTGGATTAGAGTATTGACACTCTAAGCAACATTTTCTTTAAAAGTATAAGCACCCAGAGGAGACATAACATATTTCGCTGTCAACCAACAATTCTTTTTGACAGTTACCAGGACATAGGAGAAGTATAAAAATTGAATTTTAGAGAACACATTTGGTGTCATGGAGTGGGGGTGGGAACATGAATTTGTGTAATCTGTTTGGAAAAACACGCTGGCATGGTCTCCTTGGACTTGGCATCATCCCCAACAGCCCCAGTGCTAGGTGACTCAGGGGCATCTCTGGCAGATGTGCTTACAGGAGACACGTACAGAAATGTTCCCAGCTGCACTGTTTACACTGAAAACACCTGGAAACAACCCAACTACCCATTAACAAGGGCAGGCAGGGGGGTGGGGGGGTGTGAATCGTAATATAGTCACACAACGGATATATGGCAATAAAAACGAATGAACTACACCAGTTCACAGCTCTGTGGATGAATCTTAGTTATGTAATAGTAAATGAAGAAAGGAAACCTCCCAAATGGCTAGAACACATTCTTTTGTACAGAGCTTGAAATATGGTTCATAGCAATACATCTAGGCTGAGCCCCGGTGGCGTAGTGGTTGAGTGCAAGACTGTGGCCCACTGGGTTGGCAGTTCAAATCCAGCAGCAGCTCTCCAGGTGCAAGGCTGGGCCTCCCACTCCCACCAAAGGGCAGTGATGCCAAAAAAAAAAATACATCTAAAAATACAACCAAACTCACGGTCAGGGAGCTGATTCCGACTCGTGGTCATCTATAGGACAAGGGAGAACTGCCCCTGTGGGTTTCTGAGACTATAACTCTTTATGGGAATAAAAAGCCTTTCTCCTAAGGAATGCCTGGTGGTTTTGAACTGGTGGCCACACAGTTAGTAGCCCAACGCTCAACTACCAGGTCACCAGGGCTCCTTATAAATACATAGAGAGGCATTAGAACACACTGAAAAAAGAAAGTAGAAGGACGGTGGATGGAGGTTCTATTGGAGGAGGAAGAAAATGGAATCAAGAGTCAGATGGTCAGATGCAGGTTGTTTCAAGCTATATGGGCTGCAGGGTAAAGTGACCAGATTTTAAGGGGGAGACCATTGACTGGGGTGAGGAGGGGTGTTCTGATTAAAAATTTGATCTATATGGAGCAACAAAAGTGTTCATAAAATGCAAAAATAGTATAGTAATATATTTATTTAATTTTAAAATGCCGTGGGATGTGGGGCAAATTATTAAAAAGCAGGACGTCGGGTCACCTTACTGTAGGGTTACAGATGCATCTTACACGATTGAAAACATAAACAAGGAAGTAAAAGCAAAGCCAGAATACCTAGGCTCCTTGGGGAAATGGCTGGAGCCCCGGATGAAGTGCTGGTGGTATATTTGTATGGGGCCATCCCAGAGCAAGGAGAACTGACAAGACTGGAGAGCAACCCCAGGGGACGCCTTCGCCTGACTCAACAATGAGCCCCGAAGAGATGGAGCTGGGGGCCGTTCCTCCTCCTGGGGCATCTTCACCTGCGCGCTTCACAGAAACTGCACTGACGCATCCTTGTGCAGGAGGAGGGAGAGGAAATTTCTCAGTCCAACTACTCCCCTCTGGTAGCACGTGTGGGTTGCTTTGTCTGACCTCTTGGATGACAGCTGGTGAGGCCCCGAGGGCTGGTGGTGCCATGAACCAGCACATGGCTGCTCATCTAAAGGTGGTCTCCTTCCCACGAAGGGAGTGGCCATGGTCGAAATGAAGCACACGAATGAAATGCAGTCCTTATGTCTTGGTAGCGGGTAAACTTCACTTCACCCCCAAGACTCCTTTTCCTTTAGAGTCATTTGAGAATGTCCTTTCCCGATATGCCTGTCTCAAACAGAGACGAATCTTGCATCCACCACCCTGTCACCGCTTCAAGAGGCTGGCAGTTCCAACCTGGATTTCAACCTAGGGACAAATGCTTGGGTCACCTACTATTTGGTGGTGAAACCAGAGGGGGCTTCAAAATCAAAACTTTTTGAAGCCCCGTTACTATTGGATCACATAAATGTATTATTATCATTATTTTACTTTGAAGGTTTACTCTGAAGACTTAAAACTTTCCTTTCTTGTTTTTAATGTGTTTTTCACTTGGGAAAATGTCATTCTGGCTCATCAAAGAAAAGTCATGCAGTTGCTTCGCTAAGTGCCTTAATTTTTATCATAGAAAACATTAAACTAGTAGGCACCTGGGGGTGTAGGAACTGCAGGCTCTCAAAGAGGATTCTCCTTATCATTGATGCATACTTTACACCGCCCAAGCTCCAAGGCACTTCTCCTCCCTGGAGTCATTTCCAGGACAGAAAACATTAGATTGCTTCTCTTGCCTTGGAGTTAATCTCAAGGCCACCACAAACACGTAAGCTATTCTGGAGGAGGGTTCTCCCGCACACTTCACCCGCGGCCCGTGACCTCTCTTCCTGACCTGCTTACTGTGTCCAGAGAGCACATTGGCCCCAACTTTGAGTGGACAGTGGTCAAGGTGCAAAGATTTTGCACCGCCGACTCAAAGTACTACCCGTAGGAAATATCTTCTGCCCATTCCCTCTCCTACATGGGTCTCCAAGGGCAGCACCCAGAATTCTACTATTAGAACAGTGGTTCTCAACCTTCCTAATGCTGTGACCCTTTAACACAGTGCCTCCTGTGGTGGTGACCTCCCCCCCCCCAACCATAACATTATTTTCGTTGCTACTTCATAACTGTCATTTTGCTACTGCTATGAATCGGATGGCCCCTGTGAAAGAGCCATTTGACTCCCCGAAGGGCCCGCAACCCACTGGTTGAGAACCGCTGTCTTAGAGCTGGTTTCTAGGATTCCAATCCATCTTTCTTGGTTTATCCCACTGCCAATAAAGCGAAATGATGGAGGACCACAATTTGCAAAGTGTACGTGTCTGGAACAGTATCTGAAATGAGGAAAAGAATGAGTCAACTCCCTCTTAGAAAACCAGGGCCGAGTGCATGAGGGAGAGCAACCGAGTCTCCTGCCAGGCAGAGTGGAAACGGTGCCTGCTCAAAGATGGCAGCCGGCTCTGTTTCTCTGAATGTGTGTCTTGTCGACAGACCTGAGTCCAGCCTCCTGCAAGGACTCACTGTGCTTCTTCCGAGTCTCCTAGTCCTGGGCTCCAGCCCGTCCTGCTTCCCAACGGGGTTATCATCCCAGGCATCCACATTTCATAGATTCCGCTCTGTCCCAATGCCCCCTTCTTGACCATGACTGGATGGCTTTGAACCAGTTTGAAGTCCCACTTGTTTTTTCAGGCTTCTTCCCTAAATATTTTGATTGTTCCTGAAAGATAACCACTAGGGAGGAGCAGCACTCCAAGCTGCCTTGCATCAGCTGCAGCAGAAACAGCAGACAGAAAGAAGGCTGTGTCCTGAGTGCGTGGGACCAAGGGGTAGGAGTGTCTGTCATGAGATAGAGAGCCCAGGACCAGAAGAGAACTTTGTTCTTTGACTTTGCAGCCATCCTGACCCTGCCATCTAGCAGGAAGCAGCATTTTGACCAACAACTGCTGGGTTTTCATGTTCAAATGCTTCTTTAGGGGGGTGCTGGCATGTGTTGCCATTCGTGTGGTTCTCACTGTGGGCACCCCCAATGTGTCCGAGTAAAGCTGCCTCTGCAGACTTTTCAAAGTTATGCTCCTTTGCAAGGCGATTGCCAAGCCCATCTTCCTCTGAGTAGCGTGGAACCACCAACCTTTTGGCTCATCGTTCAGCACTTCATCCTTTGAGCCTGGCAGGGATTTTTTTAAATGGATGATAGCAGTGAAGAAATAGAATGTATGGTAGAGAAGCTGGCAGCAGATGTTGAAAACTCACAAGAAATAAAATACCAGAAGCACATCACCCACAACACAACATTAAAAGGAAAAAAAATTAAAAACAAACCCTTAAGAGCCAAGAAGAGAAAGACGCCTCAAGAGAAAAAGTGTGAGCCATGATTTTTTTTCTTAGCTTTTTTCCCCCACCCACCCCTCTGCTATTGAGCCATCTTTTATGAAGGTCATCTCTCGCGAAGGTCATTAGCTGTACCTCGTCCTGGGGTGTCTCCTGAGGCAGCGTGAGATTGTAGGATGAGTAAACAGAGGGCACTTGCTGAGTTCAAGGGAAGGGCCATTGAGAACATCATGAGCACAGCTGACAGTGCTCCCTTTGACCCAGATTCCTCATACATGGTGTGGGCCAGCCTCTGACTTGAACTTTATAGCTGCCGCTTGAAGGCCTGAGAGTTGAGCCTCAGTTTTCCCTCCCATTTATAATCTTATTGGGTCCATTTATTCCTTTTCTCAATTTCCAGACAACATTTAGAATTGGATGCATGTAATGCTTACTAAATGATATGCTTTTTTGTAGTTTTCAAAGCACTTTTACCTGCATGACTGCATTTCATCTTCTCAGCAACCCTGGGAAGTCGGTATTATTATGATTGTTGTTGTTGTAGCAATTTCACAACTATGAAGACCAAAGCTTAAAAGAGGTGATGGGATTTGCCTAAGCGTGCGTGCGCGCGCACACACACGCACACACAGAGAGAGACAGAGACAGAGAGTCAGAGAGACAGGCAGGCTGGTTCTAAACTCAGGTATTTTTAAATCTTAAGTGCTGCTTACAGTTCCCTGCTCTTCGGAGATGATGCCATTTGTCCACACTGCTCCCTCACTCTTTATCATAATGGTAATGATGTCTGGCAATCTGTGTATATTCCTATAATGCCACCTGTCTCATCCTCCCACCCATCCCGTGGAATAAGCTTTATTGAGAGCCTGATTCTACACTTGAGAAAACAAAGGCTCAGAGAAGGTGACTGGGTCTCAGAGAGGTTGGTCATCTCCTCCTGGGGCACACAGCTAGTCAATGGCGGTGATGAGAATCCAGTCCAGTCTGTTTGAGTCCCATGCTCATTAACCTCTCTTCTCTACCGTCTTGGCTTTCCCTCTCAAGATCTCCACTCCTCCGAAATGTCCAGTTCAAGCAGGAGCTGCTTGGAGGTCATAGTACTATGCCTCAGGCTGTGGGGAGGACGCAGAGAGGAGTAACAAGTCTGAAAGGACAGATACTCCTGGAGGACACACTGACTTGCCGACAAGGACTTGCAGACCAGGAGAGGATGCTTCCTGAGCAGAACAGTGGCGCCCGTGAGAGGCACGGGCAGGTAGAGCACCATCGGTGCATCGGGCACTGACTGGACATCCACTCTGCGGTGTTCACATTTACTGAGAGCCAAACCGTACACACCGAGACCTCCGGCCCAGCAGGAGCTCAGTGCAGTCAGCTCAGTGCAGCCAGCAGGAACCAGGGGCTCCTGGACACAGGCCAGTGAAGGCTGAGGCCTTGTCTGAGCAGGCAGCCCATGGGGGAGTTGGGGATCCTCGGCTGGTTACAAAAGCTCCAGACAACAACAACAACAACAACAACACCTCACCTCACCTCACCAATTCACAGTGACTCTATGGGACAGCTAGGACTGTCCCTGTGGGTTTCTGAGACAGACTCTTTGCAGGAGCAGGAAGCCGCGTCTGCCTGCTGCAGAGGACCGGGTGGTTTCAAACGTCTGACCTTGAGGTTGGCAGGTCAACATCTAATTGACTATGCCACCAGGGCTCCCACACATGCTTCAATGCCAAATAAACCCTAAAAGAAGCAAATCTCTGAGGGGAAAGTCAGAAACCATGTCAGGCAGAAGGAACCCTGTCAGGGAAAGAGGGACAAAGACGGAAACTGTGCAAAGCACAACCAACCCACAGTCAAGTGTGACTCCTAGCGCGACCCTCCAGGACCGGCTAGAAGTGCTCCTGTAGCTTCCTGAGACCGAGAAGCGCCAGGTGGGTTTCAACGGCCGACCTTACAGACCTCAGCTGCCCCACGCATTTCCACAATGTCACCAAGGCTCCTGGAAAACATGCAGGACTTAGACAAGCAAGGGAGTCTGCTGAGGCCCGGCTCCCGCAGATTTCAAAGTCCAAAGAAGTGTGACAGGGGATCTTGCTTCACAAAAATGCAATAAACCATCCCCAGGCACCTAAAGAGGCTGGTGGAAACTGGTGGAAGGAGAAGAGGTAATTAGGGAAGGCAGGCCTGGGGAGGAAACCTTTGTGCTGCTCCCAAAGAAAGAAGACCCCTCAAACACGTGGAGACAGTGGGAGAATTCTTGTCCTGGGGGAAGCAGTGGAGGGATTGATTGTTCCCTTTGTCCTGCCTGTTAGAGTCTCCGGGGAAGCACGTACAGTTCACCATGCCTAGCCTCCATAGCCCACTGTTCCACTCTGCATCTCTGTGGGGCACCAGGGACTGGACTTGTTCAAAGCTCCAGGGGATGGTGTGTCCTGGAAGAAGTACAGCCAGAATGCTCCTTAGAGGCCAGGATGGTCTCACGGACTTTGGACATGCTGTCTGGAGAGACTAGTCCCTGGAGAAGGACATCAGTGCAGGAAGGCCCCCCCGACAAGACTGATGGCCGTGGTGGCTTCAACCATGGGCCCACACATAAGACCATGGTGATCTCACCACCTGAGGGCAGTGATGCCCCCCCCCCCCCCAAAAGGGCAGCCCAGGACAGGGAGGGGTTGGCTCTATCTGTGGACCTTAAGGGCAGCGAGGGTTGGTGTGGAAGAGCTCTGGAAGCAAAAGGAAATAGTGGACACAGCGTCCGATGACACGCCCCACTGTTGGGGAGCCTTTGGAAGGAAACAGACACCATAGACCAATCGTGGAGGAGGGAAACAAGGCACCCAGAGAAGCAAGCGGCACAGTGAGACGCTGGGGAGCATGCGCACTGGGGCGGGAGGCTGGCCACGGCAGCGCAGGTTTCTTATTTATTTATTTATTTATTTTTGGGTGGGGCATCACTGCTCTCCGGTGGTGGGAGTAGGAGGCCCAGCCCCACTGCTGGAATTGAACCTCCGTCCCAGTGGGCCGCAGTCCCGCGCACAACCACTACGCCACCGGGGCTCAGCCGCGCAGGTTTCTTTTGGGTGATGTTTCTAATTGCTATAATATATTGCAAAAGTATATATGTATATAAATGTGTGTGTATATATATTTATATATATATTTATATATATACTACAGACACATAGCAACATTTGCCATTCAACATTAAGAAAATGTTTTTAGCGATATCCATTGCTCAAATCATGTTGGATAACTATCACCCTTCACCTATGCTGGATCTCAAGACAGCCTGTTTACTCTGTTGTTTAGCTGTTGTACAACATTTGAGGAAGTACCCCACAACTCCCCCTAACCGGAATTGCACTGGGTGGAGCAGAGCCTTCGAAATACACATTTTTCCTCCTAGGGGAGCCTCCAGCACCTTGGTCTGAATCTGCTCCTCACCTGAGATGGGTCTCTTTAGTCACAGGGGAATTTTTTTATGAAAGCAGTTTTGCTTAAACCGTGTGTGTGTGTGTGTGTGTGTGTGTGTGTGTGTGTGTGTGATGGCCTATTTAAGAGAACAGTGTGTGGCTGAGACATTTTGTTTCCTACTCTGGAAAAATACCACAGAAATTGTTGTGGTGTTGAACTCAGCTTACAGGGGCAGCACTATGGGGAAAACCGGAGTGAACAGGTATTTTTTTCTCATTTCAGAGAAGGTGAAATGTTGATCGGTGACAAACCTTGTTCTGGATGTCCATCAACTTCCTGAGTGGACAAAAATGTCAATTCCATAGTGCATTTGGAGTTTATTCCACCAGGTCAGACTGTTAAACAAACTTTCTATTTAGAGGTTCTGAAAAGATTGCGTAACAGTGTGACACACAAAAGGCCTGATTTGTGGCAGACGGGGGACAGGTTTTGCCACCACATCTATGTACCTGCTCACATCGCCATCTCAGTGTGCCAGTTTGGAGCAAAAAAGAACATGTCTCTAGTAACAACGAAATATGCATCTTTCCTCTAGTTCTCAAATGCTTCCTCCCACCCACTACCAGACAAGTGCGCCTAGAACAGGGGATGTAAACATGGGGAATTTAGGAAAGATGTTCCCTCAGGACTAGTGATGGGAGTGGTGACACTGGGAGGGTGGAGGGATGGTGGAGTAGAAAGGGGGAACCAATTTCAGGGATCTACATATAACATCCTCTCTGGGGCAAGGCCAACAGGGAAGTGAGTGAAGGGACACATTGGACAGTGTCCGATATGAAAAAGCAATAACAATTTGTAAATTATTAAAGGTTCATGGTGGGAAGGGGGAAGGAAAATTTGGGGAGCTGGAACTGGGGGCCTAAGTGGAGGGAGGATGTTTTGAGAGTGATGATGGCAACAAGTATGCAAATGAGGCCTGCATACAACTGATGTATGGATGGATCGTGAGGGGAGGTGTATGAGTACCCAATAAAATGATTCATTAAAAAAGGGGGGGAGGGCAAAGAGGAGCTTATACCAAGGGCTGGAAAATGTTTGGAAATGAATGTGGCAACATGTGTGCAAATGTGCTTCATACAGATGATGTGTGGAATGTTATAATAGCTTTAAGAGCCCCCAATAAAAAAAAATTTGTTTAAAAAAGCATGCCTCATGCACCTTACTCGCTCCATGAGACTTCTTTTTGTTTCTTTGAACGCAGAGGGCCAGGAGAGGACAGCAATTTGACAACGTAGAAGAGGTGAAGAGAAAAACGAGGGAGGTGCTGTCAGCCCTCCAAACAGATGAGTTAGGAAAATGTTTCCGAGAATGGAATCGCAGACTTGACAAATGCATTCAGTGTAATGGAGAGTACTCTGAGGTGATAAGGTTGTTTTGCAAAAATATTTAAATACATAGTTTGGGAGGAAAAAATACAGATGGGCGCGGGGGCACCTCCTCATAGAACACATTGGCCAATTCAACACTTGTCACTTCGGCGTGATCAACTTCATGAGTCACGTTGTACAACTATCACTCTGACTCAATGCCAAGTTTCCCATTGCCATAAACTGAAAGCCGCTGCCTCCCAAAACACCCCCCGCCCCGTGCAACCACGAGTACACTTTGGCCTCTGTGGTCATTTACATAAGGGTGCTCAGACAATGCCTATCCTGTCGAGTTTTCTCTTGGGCCTCACTCTCTACCCCTTTAGGTCTGGGAGCACAGTGCGGTCTTCGTTATTCTGTTGGGTGACTGGATGCGCCAGGCAGGAGTCTCAGAGGGCAAGCGTCAGGAATCAGTTCGTCACTGCATATGCACCCAGGTATGAGGTTCTTACAGCTTTCTCAGGTCTATTCTACTACCTGAATTTCAAGTGGATATTTTTGGGAATGGAAACACCAAATCTTTCTTTCACAATCTTGAAGCATGGCAAGGCCCCACAGAGGCTCCAGAGAAGCCCCGCATCTGTTTAGAAAGGGCTAGGGACCTGGGCCTGGGCCTCCTGTCCACTAGGGAGACTGGAGTTCAGCCCTAACTCGGTTTAAGCTTTCTACCAGCTGTCACGGCTGCCCAGGGGCTACAATAGGCCCTTCTTTGAAACCACAGAGCTTGATCCCCCAGGAGGCTGGGGTTGGAAAGGCAGCTGAGTCGCAGCCATTGGCCATCATGTTTCCTGATTTAACTGGGCCAGTTTGGCTGTTTATTTTTGCCATTGCATTTCAGGGTGGGGTAGGCTTCAGTATGCTCCAGTTCCCAGGGAGTTCATCCCATGGAGTGACTGGAGCAGGTGCTCAGGAACCCCCACCCCCGTGACCCTTATTCGACGTCGTTCCTCCCCCAGCCCCGTGGTTTCTATATGAGCTATGTGACAGAGTTCTATTTTTGCCGGCCAACATTCTCCGTTCAGCCGGAATCATGTTCTCTAGACACGGCATTCTGCAAGCTGGCTCTGAAGTGTGCCAGGAGCGCAAAAGGAAACTGTGACAATTCCCAGTCATAGTCATCTAAACCCCAGGGCAAAGCAAGCACCATGCTTACTTGTTGCAAGATAGACTGAGTTGTGTTAAGTAACTGCGTGCTGCTACCTCTTGAGAAAGCCGGGTCTGGCAGCTGCCACCAGCTTCTGTCCTCGTCTCTGCTGTCCAAGCCAAGAACATAGCTGGTGGGCCTTGGAGAGGAGCATTAAGAAGACTTCTGACGAAGAAGACTGAACTTGAAACAGGGCCTCACAGGGCACAAGCAACATAATGCTGACTGTCCTATATTCTCCCAGGTCCTAGGCTGGAGAAGAGAGAAAAGATGGCTCAGATAGAGAACATCCAGTTGAGAAACCAGTTTGATGTGGGTGTTCCTGCTGAACCGGTCATTGTGCTAAAGGGGGGCCCTCAAGCCGCCCCCACCCCACCTCCCACCAATTGGGATTATCAGAGCCAAGTGGCTCTCAAGAATTACCTGGAGTCAGGCATCTCTCTCTTCTGGATAATTGACATTCAGCTTATTAAAGATGACTGTGTAAAGGGTGAGGATCAGAAGTCTTTGCAGTGGGAACTTAAAAAAAATAATTTTATTGGGGACTCATGCAACTATTATCACAACCAACCCATGCATCTATTGTAAGCAAAACCTGTTTGTACATTTGTTGCCATCATCACTCTTGAAACATCCTCCTTCTACTTAAACCCTTGCTTGGTATCAGCTCTTTATATTTCCCCTCCCTCTCCGATCTCCCCTTTCTCATGCACCCTTGATAAACATCATTATTTTGTCATATCATACACTGTCCCATGTGTCCCTTCACCCACTTCCCTATTGTCTGTACCCCAGGGAGGACGTTATATCTAGATCCTTATAATTGGTTCCCCCTTTCTATTCCACCTTCCCTCCACCCTCCCAGTATATCACCACGCTCCTCACTGGCCCTGAAGGGATCAACTGTCCTGAATTCCCCATGTTTCTGGTTCTGAGCTGGACCAGTGTACATCCCCTGGTCTAGTCAGATTTGTAAGGTAGAATTGGGATCATGACAGTGGGTGGGGGGGGAGGGGGGCAGGGGGAGGGGTAAGATGCATTTAAGAACTAGAGGAAAGTTACGTATTTCATTATTGCTACACTCTACCTTGATTGGCTCACTCCTCCCCACAAGCCTTCTGTAAGGCGATGTTGCTTCACGCACAGATGGGTTTGGGGCCTCCAATCTGTACTCCCCCTGTAGTGGGAACTTTTATATCAGCCAGGACTCTTTGGTAGGAAGTAACAGAAGTCGACTCTTTATTTATTTATTTGAATCATTTTACTGGGAGCTCCTACAGCATGAAAACTGTTACCTGGGATACACCATGCTTCAGGACAAAATTTCATTTATTTTAATTAAAAATAAATATTTCATGATATACATATTGTTTTTGTGATTACTCATTGTTTTAATTATGTTTAATTTGTAACAATGAAAATATATCCTGCATGTCAGATATTTACATTATGATTCATAACAGCAGCAAAATTGGAGTTATGAAGAAGCAAGGAAGATAATGTTATGGTTGGGGGTCACCACAACATGAGGAACGATATGAAAGGGTCATGGCAGTAGGAAAGTTGAGAACCACTAAACTAGAGAAAAAGTGTGTGGTTCATCAGCGCTATACTATACCCTGGATATGACATCCCCCCGTGTGGTCCTTCTATGAGGGACCGTCCAATTACCGTATATGTCATGTATAAGCCCAGTTTCTCCAGCACCTTTTTAATGTGGTTTTTGTAGTAAAATTAGGTACCTTGGCTATTAGTTGGGCTGGCTTATACTTGAATAAATACTGTAATTGCATATTAAGAAAAGATCACAGCCTAGTCCAGATCTAGTCCCTAAGTCTAATATTAGCCCATATGTCCAATACCAGTCCAATAACTTCCTCTTCAGACTCATGTAACACATGCAATGACAGAGCCTACAGGAAGATCACAGGCCTGTGGGTGGGTCCAGTGGTGGTGGAAGCATCTCAGCGTTGGTGTGGGTCTCCATGTGGCTCCTCCAGCTCCAGGGCTCTGCCTCCACCAGTAGCTTCACGTGACTTGTCAACAGGAATGTCTTCCAGAGAGAGTGTGTGCCCCGCCTCCAGGGAGGAAGACAGGAGTTCCCAGAATCCTCAGGAGAAGACCATGCCCACACAGAGGCCTCTTTACTGACCTAATTGCCAGGTTAGACTTCACCCCTTCGTTCAGGTTGACAGGAGACTCTATAACTGCCACAGCAGAGAAGACTTCCTTAAGACCAACAGTCCCACCAGAGGAGGGGCCGGCTTGTTCACCCGGCTTTCCTGGTGCAACAGTGCCTTGACTGCAGTAAGCGCTAAGTGAGTGTCCATTTAAACCAGACATAGGCTGGATCAAAGAACTTCTGGGATCTCTGAGGACCAGTTCCAAAGAACAACAATGAGAACACCCCAGCAAGGGTTTCAGTAGCAGGAACGATGTCTCCACCAGTCATGTCTCGGTGCCACCGCTGGGATCAATGCTCTCCAGCCATTCTCTCAGTCCTTTGGTGTTTACATTCATGCTTCCAAATCCAGAGAGAGAGAGAGAGAGAGAGAGAGAGAGAAGGCAACTGACTTAGCTCGAGGAGCATGCCACACCCACCCCAGCCAGTAGGGGAGAAGGCAAGGTAGTTTGTTGGGCAATTGCAGACACTGCCCACTATGGCAGAACTGATTTCCCAAAGGAAAAGCAAGGAGAAGCTCCTGGGGAAAAGGGGAGTAGATGCCGGGAAGCAGCAAAACAGCTGGCTTGTCTCCGAGGAGGGTGCCACTCTAAAACACAGCTGTCTGTTTTGCTGGCCTTCTTCCGCCCACTCTTGTGTGTGTGAAAAGGAGGGGGCGTTCACCTCGGCTCCCTGCCCACTCAGCTTCCTGTCTCACCTTCTGAGTGGGCTGGGCGTGTACCCCCATAGAGAGGCCCTGAAAAAACTCAGCACTCAAGCTGGGCTTCTCTTGTTCAGGAAGCTCAATTATGACAGGGCTGCAGGAACACTTCACAGGGTATTTTGGGTTTAAAGTGTAAAAATTCTCTCCTGCCT